>VZTL01006026.1:128038-175400 GCA_013400535.1 Scopus umbretta | reverse complement strand
GAGACCTTATAGCAGCCTTCTAGCGCCTAAAGGGGGCCTATGAGAAAGCTGGAGAGGGACTTCTTCCAAGGGCATGTGATGATAGGACAAGGGGTAATGGTGTTAAACTGGCAGAGGATCAATTTAGATCAGATATAAAGGAAGAAATTCTTCACTATGAGGGTGGTGAGGCACTGGAACAGGTTGCCCGGAGAAGTTGTATATGCCCCATCCCTGGAAGTGTTCAAGGCATGGTTGGTTGGGGCTTTGAGCAACCTGGTCTAGTGGAAGGTGTCCCTGTCTGTGGCAGGGAGATTGGAACTAGATGATCTTTAAGGTCCCTTCCAATGCAAACCATTCTATGATTCTTTTGGAGGAACTGTTTCCAGATACCTCTGCTTTTGTGGCCTCTTCCTTTCACTAAATGTGCAGATGAATCATTTGCCTCTCTGTGAGACCTGATATGTTAGGATTGTCATCTGCATTCAGCTCTTAGAAACAGGCATGTCTTTTGCATAAAGCCCTGCTTGACTATCTTATTCTCTTAACGACTGTGGAAACTTTCAGTGAGATGCTTTAGTGTGTCTTTATATTAACAGGAATCGTGTCTGTAACCTTGTATGTCAAATTTAATATTATGTGTCCTAATCATGTAAATAATCATTGAAAATAGAATTTACAATCAAGGTTATGGACCTATGGGACTGCTTGTAGTAAGTTCTGCATCGAGTAGGTGTTGTGAAATCCAGTATTAAAGAGAAAGGAGCATCCAGAAGTAAATCACTTGTTCTTGGCTTGTAAGCTTTGAACATCTCATAACCTCTCCTTCCTTCCTCACAGATGCTTTTTGCCAAATCAGTTATTTTTAGAAGTTTGGCTTTCAATGTTTGCATTAGGTGAAGTCCTTTTCCCATGCCCTGTTATACCTCACTGCAAAATAGAGATCTGATGGATCATGTTGTTTTGAGTCATAGCCTTTAATTGGTTAATCCCCATAATCTCTTTTGCCATATGCTGTTCTGTTTTCACATTCATTGTATTAATGGTGTAGTTACATATTTGAACATTTTTAAACTGGCAACTTGAAATAGAGTTAATTCTGATTCAGAGATGAAAATAAACATAATCACAAATGGGCACAGAAGGCACGCCTTCTGATGTTTCTAACTCAAAACTTCATCATTCTGATTGGGCTCGTGCTTCAGAAGAGTTAGCTCCAGGCTGATGCCCCAGTGTATTGTATTAATCATAACATAGAGGAGTAGTGTGATTAGTGTGCAGGACTTGCCATAATCACTTAGACCTTTGATCTTAGTAGTCCTATATTTTTTCCTAGTACTTGGAAGTACTTGTTGTTTGGTTTTCCAGTCTATTGTTAGTACTCTTAGCTGGAAGGAAAAAAAAGTAACGGGATTGTCTAATTGTGTGTAGATGTTTCTGCCTTTGCAAGTCATTTTTGTGCTCGCAGTAGTGCTCCAGTAGAGCTGAATAAGTTGCAGTGTAACATTCATACTCCTTCAGTTCCAAGTATGCCTTTTAGGAAGAAAGCTACTATGATAAAGCAAAATATGAAGTACCTCAGAGTCTTTGGGAAACGTTCTTAAAGTATTTGCATGCTGCTAAGCCTTAACATTTATTTAAACATTCTTATATGTTACTTAAAAGTTGAAAGGGATCACTTCATTTGAAGAAAAAAAAATGAGTCAAGAAATATTTTGTAAGTTTGAGGTTTTTTTTTTTTAGTGAAATCTGAGTGAGTAATTATTTAAATTTGTTCATGCCATCTGGTTTGTGGACATACAACTTAATCTAAACTTAGATTTAATAGGTGAGTTATTAACTGGATTAAATAGAGTGCTCGTGTAAAGCACAGTAACAGAACCAGGGCAAGGAACTGTAATTCAGGGTTTTTTTAAATTGCTGAATCTTTAAGACCAGCACTGTGCTCTTTGGATATGGCAAGAAACTAGTTTAAAAAAGTGAACTGCTTTCAACTCCACCAGTCAAATCCTTTTGTCCTCAGTAGATGATGTACCGGTGTAAATAGGAGTGAATTTACTCCGAAGCGTAAACTGTTATGCAAGGAAGCAGCCTCTACTTGGAGTTAATGATACACTGGAGTGGAAAAGACTGTCTTTTGTCACTGATTTCCTACCTGAGGCTCAGCAGGTCACTTTAATCTTGCTGTGCTGTGGTTCCTCCATTTGTAAAATGGAGATGGTGGTGCTACTACTCCTTTTGTTGAGGGCTGTGTAGGATAGAGCATCGTTGTTCTTTCCTGTTAATAGCACCACTTACAATAAATAGATGGTAATAGGAAAATTATAAGTTGCTACTATCACTCAGCTAAGAGGACATCTAACAAAAAAAATTGTCGGTTTTTCTCACACTTAGAATTTGTTATAAACCAAAGTGTTAATTTATGAATAAAGTTAAGTCAGTTCATGGCTGTGACATAGTGCATGTCACCTGTTGTGTTGGAGACCTTCAGATGTGAACTTGGTGTAGACACGGCATGGTCAGTATGATCCTCTGCCTGCTATGAACATCTTGCTGTGGCTTTGTCTTTGTCCCCATGGAAACCAGTTGTTAGTTGGAGTAAGATGATGATAATCTGAGATTCCACTTGCCAGCAGGATGTGCACAACAAATCTTCGGCTTCACAGCTTGTGCCTTGTAGCAAAAATCTGAAGAGTTCATAAAGGAAACAAGCTGGGAGTAAAGCTCCTGCTCCTGTTTTTAGGTGAAACAGGACAAAAACATACAGGTCTATTTACCTCAGTCTACTCTACCTGAACGTATTGCAGGACAACTGTGCCAGTTATGTTGAGTTATAACTGCTTTGTTCCAGCTTCTGCTTTTTACTGTGGGTCACCCTGTTTCTGCTGAAGCAGGAATAAAACTTTAAGATCGAAATCAACTGTTAAATGCAGGTACTTCCTGGGTAAAACATAGTATGAAGAGTTAAATGTACTATTTCCCTGTGGAGAACAAGGACAAACTGATTTTTAGACCTGGACTACACCTCTCAATTCTTTCTGTTTGTAGAGTCTCACTTGTTGAACAGTTCGAGCATAAGACTGAGGATCAGAACTTTTTTTTAGATCATTCCTGTCTCTGACCCCTTTTGGTCTTCCTTTCTCCTCACATGGTAAGCCTTTAAAGCAGCTGCAAATTGTGGAATTCTGCAAGTTAGTCTTCTGTTCCCTGTCTCTGCAATTCATATTTCCCATAAGTGTATTCAGCAATTAAAACATTTTAAGATTTAAAAAAAAAAAATCATAAAAAAAACCCAGTGAATATCTAGCTAGTATAGCTGTAATAGAAAACATATATGCAAAATCCTGTTGTTGTAGGTAGGTTTGAGCTCCTAGGGTATTGATTTTTTAATATATTAGCTGTGTTATATGTGAGGTTCTAAAGCAAATGATCAAACCACTTTATTACCCTCTCAGTTAAAAACTCGGTAAGCCAGGATATTATTTTTTTTGTGTGTAAAACTAACTTCTTTGCCTTTTGTAACTATTTAGTTCTTGGTTGTCCATTTCTACTTTAGTTTCGCTTCCTGTTAGTAATAAATCTTCCACAGTTCCCCTACAAAAAAAAAAAAAGCGTGTGTCTGGATGTTGCAGCATTGGAGCTAAACTTAGCTGTGCGTAGCTGGTAATGCCCTTTTGGTTTTAAGCTTGAGACTTTCACAGGAACGTTGGGCATGTCTGCACCAGCATGCAGTGAAAGCACTGTACTCTGGCTCTGACTTAAGTGCAGATGCTGCAGTTCAGCAGTGTAAGATACTGCTCAGGTTCCCAAAGCAATTATGACCTTTTATAAAAACTTAAATTATGGTATCCTTTTTCCAGTTGTGTGAAATCTCAGTTTTAGGTTGGGTGTGAAGCTACACTGATGTGAGACTGCTTTTTTGAGCTAGTGTTTGACAGCTACTGCCCTGTGCGTGCGGCTTTCTTAAAGCTTATGTCCTGGAGCTGGGTTGGGAGCACTGGCACGATTGCTGGTGCAGGAACTGAGAAAACGGGAGGAAGAGCAAGACCTGCCCCTTAGTAAGTTAGCTGTTAGATTAGCTAAGCTGTGTTGCGAGTGCCAGTTTCTGTAAGCTGTAGAGCCAGTGCCTTCACCACATCCCTGTAACTGTTGTGTTGTTTGTTTGTTTTTTTTTTTTTCCAGCACTGTGCCTAAAGCTGTAATGTGAATTTAGAGTAGCAGCTGAAGCGTGTATATCAAAAATGCAGGTTTCGGTGACAGAGGTTCTATATAGTAAGTAGTGGTGGTGTCATTTGGGTAGAACTGGGATAAGAAGTGGGGGCTTCTCCTTTGTTTGGTAATGTGGCTGTCTACATTGAAAGAAATGTCTTGTGTTGGAAATAGTGGGGAAGATGGAGCAGCAGGAAGATATAAGATATGTTAGCCTCTTCTTTTCTCTGCCCACTCGTATCCATTTAAGGAAATAGTGTTTAAAAAAAAACATAGCTCATTTCATGCTGGGAAGTTAAGAGATGCTCTACTTGATGATGTACCCATGTAAACAAGGACCACTGAGAACATTTCTGAAGCAGATTTAAGGCCTGCTCTTTTATTTTCTTAGGAATCGGAAGCATAATTCCTTTCTTCCTGAACTATTCCAAACTGCAGACTATCTAAGAGATAAGGAGGATTTTTTTTTTTTTGTGGAAAGGGAGGAGACAGACATTTTAGGGAAGGGAGACTTATATGGATTATCTGCTAGAAGCTACCACAGAAAACTACAGTTGCAGACATTAACGCTTCTCTGATGTCTTCCTGCCCACTTCTTTTGGATTGTGTAAACAAGGAATCTCTTTTGCAGACAGGTATTATGTAGAAAATACACAAGTCATTTTTTAATCAGTATAGCATAGCTGATCATCTGAAAATCTTGCGCTATACACACATCTGGAATCATTTCCCTACAGTATCCTCAATGCTTGCCCTGATCTGGTTTACTACTGCCTGCCAGCTGTGCCTAGGAGAAAGGACGTGCCTTGACAGCAACGGGAAAATGGCAATCGAGCTTCACAATTTCAACACTATTAGGACGGAAGGGAGAAACTAATGAAAATGAACCTCAAGCAGAGTTTGAGGGAGTTGGGTTACTTTCTGTGGGGAGGGTGTTCAGAAGTGGCATTACTACAGACAGCTGGAGGGCACCCCAAGCAGTAGTACCTCTTGGAGGATAGATTATAATAACAAATACAATGAGCCTCCAGTTGTGTGGTATTGAGACTCAGCTCATATTTCCCAAACCTAAACTGCCTTCTATCCCTTCCGAATTAGACAGGTATGTCCTTTCTGTCTGCTGGGAATGTTTCTTGGCAAGTGGGTTGGGCATTTGCTGGGAGAGCTACTGAGTTGCCTCAGGAAGCCTGCTAATAGTTACAGCATGGGCAGTGCCAGGCCAGCACTTGAACTGTCCCAACCCTGTTCTGTTTGTCTGTGGACATTAATGGGAGACAGAAGGTGTAACCAAAGAGCTGATGAGCAGTGTTCCCTGTCTTGTTGCCCAGGGGATGAGTTCTGGGCACAGCTAAATCCAAGGGTGCTGACTACAAGAAGGGGAAGGGTGTGAGGTACAGGATGGTATTGTGACAGAAGATAGCCTTGTTGTTTGTTTATCATTCTAGGTAAAGAAGCTTCATTGATAGGGTTTATATGTTTCTGAAGAAAAAAACAAAGGTATCGCATCCTAAAAATGCATGTATCTAGATAATTGGTACTACTGTGTGGTGTGTGTATTGGAGGTGGGGGTGGTAACATTAGGTATGATGAATGTAGTGTGGTGTCTGTGTACTAGCAATTACCGTAAAACACACAATTAAGCTCTGTGTGCATTCATTAACTTCTCTAAAAGATTGCCCATCCCATTTACTATCTCAAAGCAAAGAAAAAAGCAACTTGAGCATCACCAGGGTCAAAGCCTAAGTTTTGCCTTTCAGATGCCAGTGTGCAATCGCAGTCAGAGTACACCATGTGAAGAAGGCAGTTCTTTGTGTCCCTCCCTCTGCTAACGGGAAATCTAAACCCCTAAAAGCATGACAGCTTATTTGAGACTTCCAGAGTGTACCTGCAGCATCTTGTGTGGTGAGAAGTGGGATGGAACAGGTTTTGGGACAGCCACATTCTCTGGTAACATGTATAATGTGTGAACCTCTTTGAAAATTATCTGTGACTGCAGGCATCTTAGGGGTTTTCAGGCCACTCTGCTGAGGCTCCATGATTTTACTAGCTTAACAATGTCAACTACTCTGCTGTCCATCCTCCCCCTCCATTAATTTTTACAAGCTTATCTGTCCACATAGCATTGAACCTCATTCTCGTTTCTAACTTGTAGTTCATGGAACTGTCGGGGAGAGAGAGGGGGGATGTCACTGAACGTACTGGAGTAATGTTTTCATAAGCCTCTAAGGGACCTTTCAATTCCTTCATCATTTTGGCTCTTATGTAAAGCAGTTTGAATTAATCATGTGAGATGCTGTACGGATACTACCTGTTACTGGAAAAGCAGTCGTTTGACTTTCTCTTTTCTTTGTTCTGGACCATCATGATTAGATAGCATTAGCCTAGCCCTGTCATTTTTTGTTTGACAGTTTGCTTAAGTTGTCAGTTACAGAGCAGCAGACTCCTAGGTCTTCTTCAACGATGGCTTCTTCTTGAATGATGTCAGCCAAAGTAATAAGAATTTGATATATCTTAGCAACAAATCTTTCCACAGTCCTCATTTTCAGTGTTTAATTACACTGAAAATTATGAGAATTAGAATTTTTTCTTCTCCCTTTTTCTCACCATTTTTTTTTTTGCTTCTCAAGATGCTTCATGTAACTTTTAGATCTTAACAAAAGTGATGCTTTTATCTAAGTGAATATGCACTATTCAAAAGTTGCTAGAGCAAAATAAAAGTGTAAGTATTCATTTTAGGGTTTTTTTCATCCTTTTAACAGTATTACATCTTTCCATAGTGGTACTAAAGCTTTTGAGTATGCTTCCTTTTCCACAAGCGAGTTACCTTCTTGTTAGAAGGGAAAACAGCTGCCAAGAGTGTCAGCTATTGTAGTTTAAGCTGAGAAATCTATCAGTGTATACCTCTTAGTATAAGCTTACCAGTTACAAAAAAACCCCGCAAACCTGCTTCGACACTTTTTTCCAATATGCAGATATATTTCTTCTCATCTAAAATCAAGTTCTGTGATTAAATTATGACCTATATTGCATTGTAACATGGTAAGATCTTTCTTTTCTCTGAAAATATACCAAATTATTTTATTTTTGTGGACTTTAAACAATGATAACAGTTGTGAATGTGAATATTCTTACTACTACTAAGATTTGCATTGGCTCTTTAACTCAGCTGAAAGATGCCTGGGTGTACCTGTACAGAACAAATATAAACTTGAGGCCTAATTAACTTTCTTGAGAGTAGTAGCCTTTACTTTTGCTTTGATTTTTGAGTGAAGTAGTGACCTCTGAGTACTTTGAACCAATATGTGTGCCACAGTTATCGAACATATGTGGACGTTGTGGCCCTTGCAGAAATGGGAAAATGGAGAGAGGGAATTCAGAGGAATCTCAGTGAAGCTGCCCACCAGTCACTGAGGTAATTAAAAGCTGGTACTAGCAGGGCTCCAGCGTGTCATTCCCAATTATCTGTGTTCATATTTCCAATAATTCAAGTTATGCAATGAGATAGGCTTTTCTGTGCTTTCTTCAATATACAGCAACTTCTGAGAAGATGAAAGGAGTAGGAAAAACGCTGTTGTTCATACAGTCCAAATATTTACTACTTCAATCAAAGTTACAAGTCCAATATGTCTACACAACCCACACTATCAAGAAGCTCCTTAGTCTCTGCAATGTGCTAAAACAGACAAGCATATACAGTGCACCAAGTTAAATCTTTGCCTGTAATCTGTTGTAAATCCTTACCAGATGGTGGCCTAAAGAGAACCTTAAGTAGCTACTGCAAACCAAATGGCAAAAAATAGCTACTGTGGCACAAACAATGTGCTACAGAAGTTTTGTTGCCTTCAGAAAATAAGAGAATGCAGTTTCTGTGTGGAATACTTCTTCAAAGCTTTCTACTTGACTTTGTGTCTGCATGATATATGCAAATTTATTGCAGCTTCCTAAGCAAAGATTTTTTCTAAAGGCTTCTCTCTTTTTGTTCTTTTTCCAAAACTTCAGCAAGAACAGAACTTTCTTTGTAGCAAAGAACAACTAAAAAGTTCCTGCAAAGGTTATTTTCAAAGGAGAAATCTTTCATTCTAGGTGTCTTGTAACAGTCAATATTGTGGCAATTTCTTTTTTTCTTTAAACCTTTTGCTGACCAGGCTCTTTAACAGTCTGTGCATGTTGATGGAAAGCAGAATGTGCCTTAACAGAAAATGCGACTGCGCTAAAGAAATAAACTCAAGTTTGGGGCGGCTGTAAGGTATGAGGATTTTCTGTGGAAGTCTTAAGTTACCTGTTGGGTCTTCCTGACTAGTAACAACCTTAAGGAAGCTAAATTTATAAAACTTCTATTGTTTCATCCATATTTTTGGGGAAATTGGGGAACTTTTTGTGTACACAAATGAAGTTCACTGACTGATCCACTGCTGTATAATTTCTTCAGTGGATCAGTGGTATTTTCTGTCAGGAAGGGTGCGAAGGGGGTCTCCTTAATTTCACGTCCTGGTTCCTTCAGCAGCTGTTGCTGCCCTGCAGTTCCTCATCTTCAGCAGTTGCACTGTGCTGAGTCCTGCCTGCGGTCTGGTTAAAGCTCACTCTGTTTAGACCACTCCTACAGTTTCAGTCCTGCTCGTAGCTGTTCATCTCTTCGTTACCTACTTCATATTGCAGCTCTACCCCTCTCACATTGCCCCTCACTGCATCCAGTGTAAGCTAAGGCTCATTTCTAGGTGGTCTAGTAGCTTGTCCTTTCAACTATGAATAAAGCAGTATGTGCTTTACCTGTCTGCTTAGACCTTAAAAATGCATTTACTGTGTTTTTGCTTGTCATACTGTGTGTTGCTGGATTTTGAGACTGAGCCAGCGTACTGTAAGATAAGCGTACTTCTCTTGCTTTTGATGATCATAATTAAAGAATGCAGAGTCAGAGAATGGGAATGGACGTGTTAATGAGAAGAAACAGCATACTGAAGGCAGAAAAGGGTGAAAAGGCAGATTGCCGTAGCAGATGAGATGAGTAGTTAAAATACTTAAGGAATTTAGTATCTATGTCATTTTTTACCTCCATTCAAACAAGTTTTTCCAGCCATTGTAGAATAACAGGTTCTAGGGCTTCATTTTGCAAGTCAGTGGTGAGGTACAGCAGCAAGGTTCCTTTCTTACTTGCCTTTTTCTTGTTCAAAGGCATGGCTGATGGTTTAAGGTTATGGTTTTTGCACATTATTTCTTTAATGCAGGTGAATAAACAGGTGATTGAACAGAGAATTTCCTTTCACCGTCTCTAGTGTAAGTAGGTGGTCTTGTGTGTGGGCTTCAGAAGCGAGGCAATGTAGGTGCCACTCGGGAGCTATACTGGAAGGGAAGAAGGCCAGAATGGCCTCTTGGGAGGAGCAGGAGGATAGAAGCTGAATCAGCCTGATGTTCCCAGTAACTCAAGGTAAAAAAACTGGGAATTGTAGAGAGACATACCATGGCTAAAAGTTGTGGGGAGAATTTATCTGAGAAGGCTGGGCTTTTTTCTTAGTTTGGGGACAAAGGGTTATGGCCCAAAGGGTTATGGCCCAAGCCTGTCTGAGGGGGATTCTGTGAAGAGGGAGGGGAGTGAACCTTCTAAACCTGGAGTTGGAAAGGAACTGAGTGAATGCATGGATTAGACTCCTTATCCGTGGACTAAAGTGGTCTCTTACTGTGTGGGAAGTGGGAAGATCTCACCTCTGAGTGAACTTGCAGTAAAACTTGTTGTAAGATACCTGAAGGATTTTTATCTCTGATGATAAGTCTGAAAGGCTAATATAGCTTACCTGGTTTTCTTGGACTTGCAAGAGTTATTCATCAGTCTGAGTCATAATTAGAGAGGAAGAAACCAAGCTTGAAGTAATTTTAATTTATTCATTTCAGACTAATTATTGCTACTTATTTATGACATGAAAAGTGGTCAAACTGACTCATATTTGGAGAGGTGCTGAACTGTTCAGTGTGCGTTCAGTCGATTGACTCTATTACAGATGAAGGGGAATGGGATGCAATACTATGATATACATTAGAATGAGATAGCATTAAAGCAGTTACTAATTTATCATGTATATTATCTATGTAATTCTCCCCTGTTGTTCTGAAAAATCTCCATTCAGTGCTTCAGTCATGGTTCTTTGCTTGAAGTCCTTTTCAGAAGAGAAGCCATAATATGTTATATTATGCATAAAAAGATAAATTAATTTTCTGGCATAATTTGATTAATGCTGGAGTTGCACTATAACTGAACGGGCTCAATGGAATTGTTTGAGGGAAGATGAAGCATAGCATTCCCAAAGGTTTTACTCCAACTGTTTTCCTGTCACCTAGATTTGAAAAGCTTTTTTGGCAGAAGAATTTGTAACTAATTTATGTTGGTATTTAATAGCCAGACAGCTTATTTTTAAGTCTCTATTATTTTTACTGTCCTTTTCTGTAGAGCAGTTCTAAGAAGCAAACCTAGTGCTAACCTCATTTTCTTGTGTGGGTAATGAGATACTGAGTGTATGTATACAATACACGTGCAGTGCAGGAGTTGGTGATTATGTTTCCTTAACTGGGGCTCTCAGAGGTGCTTAATATTTCATCCCAAATTGCATTGGTAAATTAATAGTTCATCTGGCTAGTTAGGTTTACTAGGGCAGATGGTTTTTCACATGTGTGATGAGAACAGGAAGGAGACAGAGCGAAGCAGTAATGTAATTATCCATGTAAATGAGCCTCACAAGGTAAATCTCCCTAACCCCAGTGATAAAATGTGTTGTGTGCTAAAGCCTTGGATTACTGGTCCTGTGAAACAATGTGTGCAGCTGGTCAAGCTGAGATTGCGGCAGTAATCCCATTAATTTGAAAATAGAGGACACCACTTTTTATCACACCTTCCTAGCACTTTTATGTTTGAAATAGGTATCAGCCTCAAGGTGGTACTTTGCCAATAATGCAGAATAGAGTCATGTGGAGTTACCTTGGTTCAATTTAAAATAAAAACTTATTTGAATGCTAGAGATGAGATGTTCTAGCTAGGGAGGAAAGGTGCTTCAGAAAAGCAAACCAAAATCACAGACTGAATTAAATGTGGGCTGAGGTGTCTCTCCCTGTGCTACAGGGAGGCGGTGTGGCCATACCTGAAAACATGATGCTTGTGTTTACACAGTACCTGGCACAGGACGTTCCCCTGCTTAACCCTTAAGTTAAGGGATCAGTATCAACGTGTGTAAAAACTAATGGGAGATTCTGATTCTGCAAAACCACTAAGGCAAGTTTGTGCTTACAGATGTGTGGTAATCTCACATTCGGTTATAGACAAAATTATTTTTCAATGGGAATATATACGACTTCTACGTTTCATTTGAAATGAATTAACTGGGAATATGTCTCATCCAGTTGATACTGAAGGCTATTGAAATACTAAATTCACGGCAAAGACTGGTCAATCACTGTGTGCTGCCTGGTTAGAAAAACACCCTGAAGCTTCAAGTTACTTCTAAAAAATCATTACAAAGTAATATAAGTAGTAAATCTCTATTCAGCAGGGAAATCTCACATTCTGGAAAATTAAGGGAAAAAATGGGCTGTATAATACTGGCTATTGTGCTATGTATGAAACTTGTATTATCTTCACTATTTAACTTATTCAATCCATGTGGGAGCTTTTTGTACCTATTTTCAAGCTTTCTTGTTTATTATAAACCTAAAGGTGTTTCAGTTTCTGATGAAAAGTCTTTAGAGCCTCTAAATTTCAAAACCACATTGAAAATGCTGTTTTCTGCATCTGTGTGTGATAATGTATTCGGGTTGATTTCTGTCACTTTTTTTTTTTGACTGGCAGGCTATAAATTATGGAAACAGTATAAATAAAAACTGAATCAGGAACATTCTGATCAAGCAATCAGAGCAGATTTGGCAGGGGTTTTTTTGTTTTGTTTTTTGAAGTATTGAATGTTCCCCTTGGTGATATTCAAAACCTGACTGGACATGGCCCTGAGTAACCTGCGGTGGGTGACTCTGTGCTGAGCCGGGGGGTTGGACTGGACGATCTCGGGGGGGTTCCTTTCAGCCTCAGCCATCCTCTGTTTCTCTTGAGTGGTTTTACATGTGCATACACATATGCATACAGATGTCCATAAATATACATGTGTGTATAGATGTAAGTAAAACTTGATGTAAAATTTTTTTTGTTTAATCTTCATTTTAATTTATGATGGGGACAGACACTCAACTATAGAAGAATGGGTGAAAACTTCCAACTTTTATTTAACAGGAAAGGCTAATGCTTTTAAAATCTTATCTTGTACTGATTCCCCAACAGTAGGAAATGTATCAAAGAAAGTTTTTGTCAGTAATAAAATTTAGCTTTCTTACATGCTTGCTGGCAGTGTTTTCACTCCTACATTAAATAATTTATTATAAAAAGTCAGCATGATTGTAGGATAACTTTGGAATAATTTAGATCAGAAGGGACCTCCACAGGTCGTCGGGCCCAACTGTCTTCCAAAGCAAGGTGAACCTCGGAGTTAGGAGCAGCCTGGAAGTGAGGGCAGGTTGCTGGGGGCTCTCCTGCTTGGCTTTGGAGTAGCAGGAAGGAGGGCGATGCCACAGGGTCCTGGGCAGTGAGCTCCCGTGTTTGACCGCCCGCTCGCAGACAGTCTGTACTGCTTCATGCCACTGAGGATCACAGAAGCTATTCTATTCCTTTTTCTTCCCATTGCATTCTGATTCAAGCTGGTAGCAATTTCTCTTTAGCGGCTGTTCTGCAGTGTGTTGTCACATAATTCTAAATGGCTGAATAAATATGTAAGCAAGGGGGTTACTTTAGCCATTTTCTTCTCCTGTTTGCTAAAAGGTATCTAGCTGTAGAGAAAATTCATTGCATTATGTATTTTATGCACCAGTGCTTCTTAAAGTTACTTACTTGGTAGGTATATAGGTATAAACAAGAAAAAAGAAATGTTGCCTCTATGGAAGAAGAAAAAAATGTCTAACAGCCTGTGTGAATTACATTTTGGAGGTTTGTGCAGTTCTGCCTCACTTGGCTCTATATCTCCTTGCCTCTGGAACTCTGTGAGAAACTCCGATGGTGCCTGGGGATGGGCTTGAAAAAGGGAGGACTCTGCTGGTCGCAGTGTGCGTTATGTCTCAGAGCTGCAGCAGTGGATCAGTTGTGTGTTGCCCATGCAGTGGTGGAGAGACCTTTCCTTCCGCGGTCTCCTGACTCTCAAGGTGCAGAGCTTGAAAGGATTTGCAAAGATTGTAACTCTCTTGTTCTTTCTGGGTGCTGCTTCTGTGTATATTTGGGGTTTACCTCTGTTCTAGTGGGATTCAGCCTTATCTGAATCCCATAAGCGTACATATGGTCTTTCCAAAATGAGGTTGCCTTACCATAGAGAGTCTTTGTCATCTACTGCTGTCACTCTTTCTGCATTTTAGAATATCATTCCTGTCTGTGGGTGATTTGCAGCTTGACACTCCTGTGATATGTTAACAGATTATTTTTTTGTCATTATTTTTTAATTGGCAGTCTTGCTGGCTGCAGCTTCCTTGCAGGGAGTACCTTCCTTGAAACAGCAGTTGTTGCCTTGCTGTTGTGTCTCTTCTTTCCTTGGGCACAGTTTTCCATGAGGAAGTCTTCAGGATCTCTTCAGCTTGCAGATCAGTCGAGTCCATGCTCCCTTTGCAGGGTGTTGGGGAGGGAGGCCTGTGGGAGATGTTAGCTAAAGGGTTTGTTTTCCTGAGCTGCATGAAGGAATAGAGGTGTGAGATCACAGCCCCCATGAACTCACTGAGCATATTTCACGAGTGCTACCGTAACTTCTGAGATTGATCCCCAGGATAGGTAGCTTACTGGAGATTTTTCTCACGTATGTTCAGTTGCATATGGGGAGACTAACGACAGGGCAATCATGCTACAAAGTGCAGCTCTGTATGAACACGTAGGGCAGAGCACTTTTCCTTTAGGTGTAGTGTGCTCCTTCCTAATGTCTTTCCTCTTCATCAGAGAAGACCAAAAGTTCAGTCAGTCATTTCTCATGAGCATCCAAAAGCTGCTGCTTTTTCACAACGTAGCATGGAGCATACCCAGAGCCACTGATGCCCTGCTGACGCAAAGGGTCTGCAGGACTAGGGTTGTCCCTCTTCAAGGGCGGGATGTCATGGAAATGGCTGGGAGCCACAGTTCCCAGCATAGATCCATAGGGTTAGCAAAACCTTTGATAAGGGTAGGCTGGTGATGTCCCACGTGCTGGTGTTTACTGAAGGAAACTGGTGTGGTGAAATGATACTTGATGTTAAGTGGCACTATTCGTGTTAAATTCCTACTGTCTTTCTTTGGTGGTTGCTGTATTTTGTCTATATTGTGAATAAGTTAGAAATGAGTATGTTAGATGGAGCTGCATGCACAGTAAGTTGGCATGTGTTGCCTTTCTGATTTGTTTTGGTGGTGTTGCATACTCTCGTGCAAAGTCTGTTGGTCTGCAGACAAAAAAAATAATTAAAAAAAGGGGATAACATTGGCAAGAATAAGGGCCTTCTTCCTTGTACCGTTCAGTCAAGAAGTCATCGTTAACATGCTTGTTTAGCACATTATCTAATTCCATATGTATGTGTGTATATGTATATGCATACGTGTATGTAGTTGTCGTAAACATAAAGCAACTCTGATACCTGAACTTTGTCCAAGTAATTGATAAGTTTGGGATTTGCTTTTAATAATGTTACTGTGGTACAGAGGATGACCTCGGAAAAATGTTCACTGTATTTCAGTGGGAATTGGTTAATTGATAGATAACCTAGGTATCTTCTGTGAGCTCATAAAACACAGTTGGTTGAAAATGTTGTTACTAGGCAGGTTTATGGAAACACTTATGTGCTTGTCTATCCTGTTGATGTCTCTTAATTTCATTTTGCCTACCTAACAGTAGAATTCATACCATCCTCTTCTTCCTGTTTTTATGATTTATGTTTTTTTAAATTCTGGAATATTCTTGCTTACTTTCAGATCTCATCAGAAAACTAGCACAGCAGAAGTTTGGAAATACACAGGGCGATTATCAAAAGGTAAATTGTCTATGTGTATCTGCATAAAATAATGAAAATAACTTGGAAATTAAGTTTTGTTTCTAAACAGGAGGTAGTATTTTAAACCTATAACAACAGGATGCAAAAATGAAATTTCTGAATGATGTGTGTGATGGTTTCGTACAAAATTTGGGACTAAAACTTTTCAAAAATATTACAAGGAAAATTTCATAAGCCACTGTAAAGAAGCTACACATAGTTATGGCTCACTTATAAATTCCAGCTGTAATGTGACTGTGGTCTCTGCACAAAGATTGAAGGCTCTTTGTATTGAAAAAATACTGTTTTTATTTAAAAACACTTAGAGAGAACCAGTACTGCTCAGCTGTCAAGTTAGCTTCAGGTGTTGTCCTCAAAAAGCTGAATTTATATGCTGGTTCTGCTGCCTTTGTAAAACAAAGTTTCCATAGCCTACTTACAAAGTATATTTTAGTTTATGTAGTGTGCTAATAACATCAAGGATATTTTCTATTCTCTCTTCAGGTTTGTTATCCTGTAACAGTTGAAATTCATAGGGTAGTTGGTAGCAAGAGAAGATAGAATGTAGTGTGGATCTGGTTTTAGGCTGTTCTCAAGGACAGTACCCCGTCTTTAAAGCAGTATCATGGGTTGAGTGCCTGCAATAGGAACCTTAACCGGGCCCACACAATGAGCATGTTACTTTCTGTGAGCTGCTTGCTTGTAGTCCCTGCAGTCTGGTGTACCTGTCAGGAAGATGAATATGGAACTTTGCATACAGGCACTGAGCTGCTGCCTTGAATCAGGATGACCTGAATGATCTTGAGATTGGAAGGGGGAACGCCTCGTGCTTCCATGTCTTCCCAACAATGAACCTATCGCTCCAGTAGCTTGATAACCTCTGCATGACATCCAAGTGTGTGGGTATTGCCGTTACGCTGCATTAAGTGACTCTTGCCGATCCCATACACTTGTTTGGTGGGGCTCTGTGAGAGGAGGGTGGAGCTGGTTGGCAGAGTCTTTGGACAAAACCGTTAGAGAGTAGGTGGTATACATGAGTGCAAGTATAGTATTTAATAACTACTATGTAAGCCATGAGAAATTTGAGACTAATGACAGCTGTGATCCTGCATAGCGGAGACACTTGTTAAAATACTCCGTGATTATAGGGTGGCAAATACAATATTAGGCATGCTTAGGAAGTAAAACAGATATAGGCCATTTGTAGGTCCTAATTTTGACCTGAATACAATGCAAATAAAACAAATTTGGAAAAGGAGAATCTATCAAGACAAATAGAGAGTCCCTCAGAAGATAGAAGCATCAATGAGAGGTAGCTGTGAAGAGGCCAGCATGGCTGTAGATGCACCCCGGAGGAATTTCCAGTGGGGACAGGGAAGTGTGAATGACAGTGAAGGGTGCAGGTAAGTAGTTAGAAATGTTGCCTGTGGTTTTGATCACTCAGTTTGGGGGAGAATGAACTCAGAGTAGGATGGATTTGGGAAGTGTGTATTAGGATGATCTGGGAAACACGCAGGTCTTCAGAGGAGACTTGAAAAGTTTGCTTAGCTTAGCAAAATAATTGGTAAGGGGGGATGATTACTCCTTATAAAACATATGGAAAGAAAACACCAGGAAGAAAAAACTATCTGGGCAAAAGATGGTGCTGTCACAGAAGCAAATGGGCAGATTTCTGCTGATTTCCATTTGGGCCATGTGTGTACCCATGTAAGAAGACTCACTAGTTCACCAAGCATTGGGAACGGTCCTTCAGTAGTGAGAGGAGGAAATCTGGTTCTGATATTTATTCTGTTAAATTTCTACTGTCATTCCTCTGCATCTTTCTGGGTTTTTTTAACCTGCTTGTAGAATGTGTTAGTGACCCAGGAGGCCCTTCCCACTTCTGTGCTGTGTGTCCCTGTGTTCCCAGTTGGACTCTTGCCATCGATGTCTCCTCATCCCCTGTCAGGGACAGCAATCTGCCAGGACAGCCCAGCAGCTGAGCGCAGCTGTGGTGCCTGCTCAGGGGGAGCCAGTTTGCTGCTGCTGCCATTGTTTTCCTTCTGCTGGGAGTTGTGTGTGCTTAAAATGTTCAAAATCATACTTGGTACCAAATTTTTAAGGGAAGCTAAGTGTTTGTTTTCCTCCCATTAAAAGTATAGTTCCAAATATGATTTTGAACATTTTAAGCATGTTGTGCAGTAGAAGTTTCATAATGATGTGTGTGATGCTGAAAAAAAAGATCCTAAAACTTGAGAACATTTCTGATTCTCACATATCAGATTTCGGGTTGAGGGGTCTTGCTGTCTTTAGCTTGTCCACTTCCCTTTTCTGCTTATGAGAAAGGGGAAAGTATTACCAGCTGGGAACTTGTCATACAGAGATGAAGGGGAAAAATGCAAGAAATTCTACTTCCATTGTGGAAACACAGGGGAAACTGCGTTCTTCTGAAATTCCTGTCATTGAATATTTAGTTTTCTGTGTTTTTCTGAAATTACAGATAAGAAATCAGTTAAGAACCTGATAAATAGAGTTCTTCAGTCTTTCTTGAATGCTTTTTCTTTTTTACTTTTGAATAATTTAAACTAAACCTCTACGTAATTAGTTGAAAGTAAGGGTGAATTTTGTGTGTAATGTGTTAAGGTCCCAAAATTGCTACTAAAACTGCTGGCTTTATGCCAAAATAAAATATGCGTTCAAAAGAAAAAGTTAGTCAGGAATATCATAGGTCAGTTAGGACAGGTGGAATTCGTGAACAAATTGCTAAACCACAAAGTAATGCAACCTCTGGCCTTCTGTTCTGAGGTGTGTTGGGAATTATATGAAACAGATGCTCAGTGTAGAAATAACTGGTCTGTTGTTAAGATGGAAGTATTTGTTGAAGAAATTCGAGATTCCTTTCACTTACCAAGGAAACCAGAAATTGTCTGCTATGTATTTTATTGTAAATAATTTCCATAATTATTTAATGGTGCTTCTATGCATTATTTTACTCTAGTGACTTTTTATTATTGTTTCTGTGTTGTTAATTGTTTTGGTCCTGGTTAATTATTCATTATTCACGTGATTTGTTTTTGTGCATGCTGCCTGTGTATTCTACACATTCTCCATTTGTTTTGACTTCCACAGCCAGAAAATGTTGTCCTGACTCTTCAGGTAAAGTCTTCTGGTAGATGTACAGCTTTGAAAAGAAACTAACCATGTCTGTGTGCACTACTTCTATTAAAACATCCGTAACTATTTTTAATGTTATTTAAAATGTGTTTTTCCATCTAACCTGTTTTTTTAAAATTTATGTTGCCAAATAATATCTGAAATGTTCAGCTAACTAGAAAACGGTGGTACTTCTGCCAAATCTAGCCAAATTCTTCTTCCAAGCATCGAGTTTGTATTCTTCAGAAGGGATAACAGCTTTTAACGAGCAGTTAATAAAAATAAAATAGGTTTCATCTTAGAATTGGTAATTAGGTCAGAAATTTGCAACTCTGCTAATGGTGATGGTTGCTGTACTTGGATCAGTTGGTAATTAGGGATTGTGAAGAAGGGCATCAGCAAAGCTGGAACTGGAGCATGATTGATAGCTTGTGAGAAACTAACTTATTTTGCAGGATGATACACAGCCTCAATTTCATCCTTTTACTGCCAAGTTGCCCTTGTGCTGGCGGATTAGTAAAACAGAAGAGGACTCAAAGCACTAGTGTGAGAATTAGTTCTCCTAAAATTGGGAAAGGAAAGGAGTAAAGAGATTTATCGGGGAAGAAAGACCACTGGGGCATGCCCACACCGTGCTGTCTACCTCTGCGTGCAGATAAGTGCCTGATCCAGTTCTGGCTGTGCTGGCTTGTGTTCGCAGCAGAGGGAAACAGCACGGCCAGCTTGCGGCTTGTCCCCTGGAAGCCACATCGCCTTGCCGTGGGGCAGTGCCAGGGCTGCCTGGCCCAGCTTCTTGGTCCTGGGGCACTTGCACTGCTTTCGGCGTAAAAGCTAGTTAGGGCATTGCATTGCATCGTTCTCTTTCACTCCTTCCAGCTTTTGAAAGCGTCCTTTCAGTTGCTGCTGCTTTGCTGTTTGGCAGCAGAATAGATGTCTTTACCTGAGAGAGCTTAAAATCCGCTCCTTCATGTTTTCCAGTCAGTTTTTACATCAGCAGGTTGGAGAAACCTCTGCCACTGCAATCGATCATCCATTGAAGTAATTCCCTTTGTGGTTCATACGAATCTTTACACTCATAACTGATTAAAAAGGAGAACAAGCTAAGCCTCCCTTCCCCCTCCCAGATGAAGTGTTGATCTAGTCAGCCTTGCTGACATTTGTGGAGCCTTTTTGGAAACCGATGTGAGAAACTGTAAATTTGCAGTCTGGGAAATCAAATGTGTTCGTTTTTAACCTATTTCAATTGCATCGATTCACATTTGTTTCTTGTCAGCATATTTCTCTCTTAGCACTCACTCCTGTAGTTCACCTAGCTAATATTACAGCTAAATAATTATTAGCTATCAGTATCTACAATGTTATGTATCTTTTTGTTAGAAAAGTTGTCAATTATTGACAAAATACACTAAGTCCCTAACCTCAGTAACTTAGTAGATGGTTTTTAGTCTGTAGTTTGATTTTTAATTATTTTGCTCTATATTGATTGCAGTTACTGTGTGATATCTGCTATTACCACTATTTTTGTCTGAATTACAGGCCATCTACTATGAAATCGGTTTTATAGTCTCCGCAGCCTTGGGATTGCTATTTATTTTGTTACTGCCTCTTGTGGGACTTTGCTTCTGTATGTGTCGTTGCTGTGACAACTGTGGTGGGGAAATGCATCAAAGACAGAAGAAAAATGCTGACTGTCAGAGGAGCTGTTTTGCAACATTTCTTTTTGTTGCTTCTTTAATAATAAGGCAAGTGTGATAAAGAGAACAATATGAAGCTTGGTATAGCACTAATTTTGCAGTGTCATATGACAAATGATGTTACTGTATTAGCTTACAGGTGAAGAAATTATTTTATTAGACTAAGAAATATTATTGCTTATTAAAGAAAATGTGACTGCATTATAAAAATGCTGCTACCATTGCTATCCACAGGTCATTCAGAGGAATATAGGTGTGAAACAAAAAAATTAAACTTGAATTTGGCAAATGAAGGTTTTGCCAGTCTCAAAATGGCAATTGCAGAATGTTACATTAAACTTATGAACATAAGATACTGTGTCCTATGTTCAGTTACCATCCCAAGAGAACTTGAGGTAAAACATACTGCTTTGTTCTTGATGGTGTACTAGTGGTGAGAAGAGCAATTGTGTGACCTCCTTCAGTATTTGCTGTCCTCCACATTTTCTTATTAGTTCAAAATAATGGGTTTTCTTTTGGGCATCGCGTTGTTTAAACCATGCATGCACTCACTGTAAAATTCTGGATTTGGGAGATATTTTTGCGCTGTTAGTGTTAGGAGCATATTCCTGTTCTGTGCTGGCTGTGTAACAGGCGATGAGGGACTACAGTCCAGACCTTTCTTTTCCCTTTAGATGCTTTCAAAATACATTGCTTTCAGGTTTTTTATTTTCCTTCGCCTTCTTCATATTTTCATCTGCCTACTACTTATTCTGTGATTATATTTAAAAAAAAATTAAAGTCTTTTGATCTATACTATGTGACCGGTCAGTCAGGTAGGACTGACTGTGTCACTTCACTGTAATCTAGAATGTTTTTTCTTTTTACTACTGTTTGTCATGATGAATTGAGACCTTGCCTATGCTCAAATGTAGACCATGCTAATATCAGGTATGGGAACATGGTCTTTTCTCCCAGGCATCACTAACAAACATGACACTTAAGCATCCTGAACACCAGAAAGCCGAATGGTATTGTAGGTGATAGGTGCATCCCTGCCGTGATGACAGGATGAAAGTTCTTCATAATACAGTGGTGCCTCAAAGAAAGTAAGTTATTAAATTACCTCTCAGCATGGTAAAACTGAAGGTACCTCACAGCTTGTCAGCCATCTTTACACCACATTGCAGGATGCTGTGTTGCAGGACACTGTGTTCTGGTTATAATGGCTTAGGAATGTTGCCTATCAGCAGAGAAAAGAAAAGATTGCCCCCCTTGTTGGTCTCTTTGACTTATGCATTTGCTGCCAGCTATTCTTGTGGTATCAAGCATACCCAGCGTTGGCAAATGCTTCTTTCCAGGTCATGACTGGGAGATCAGTGATCCCTAGTAACACGCTTTCCAGGACTAGGGAAACTGCCTCTTTAACTCTTCCTGTTTTTTTTCCTTTTGTATAAGACATCAGGAGTATCAGATGCTTACCCTAAGGGAGGGATTGGTCTAAGCTCTGTCTGCAGGTTTCCACAGGTGGAGATAATCTCTTATGACTCTCTGGCTAATACTCTAATGCTGTGAGTGCTGTGCAAGGCAAGATAGGACTTTACGGGGCTAATATTACTGACCCCTGCCTGACTGAGTGCTCAGGTCTCCAGTATGCTTCCATACAAAGCAAGATTCTGCTGCCCTTCCTGGATCGTCTTTCACAAGGGAAGAGAGGATGCCGTGCCTGGATCTGTTTAAGCCCATGTCAGCTTGCTTGCTTACTGCTGTGCTGAAACACAAAAGGACAGTCTTGTTGGTAGCCATTGCCCCAACAAAAAAACTGGAGAAAGCCTGAGATTTACTTACAACTCCCTCTGTTTCTTATACTGTACTTGGAGTAAGTCTCCCTGTGGATTTGTTCTCTACTTTTCCCCCAGGTTACCATGCAATTTCAGCTTAGGTGGAAGATTTACCTGTAGTTTTTCTTCCCCAAACCACACATCTCAAGAACTGTGCCACAGCTGCGTACATCAGCTGTGACAATAATCAAAAGTTTAGTCCTATGCAAGTAAAATGCTTATGGCTACTTCCAGACAGAGCCAAAAGAACAAAAACTTGCATGATCTCCACTAATACAGGATTGCAATAAAATACACTGTGCAGTCACTAAGGTGGGTCCTCTCATTGTTTGAGTATAAAGTTCATGCAGCATTGGGCGCCTTCTTTGAGAGTATGTCTCCCAAACCCCTGCCAGGTGACTGGAATGCCGTAGACTCCTTCACCAAGAGCTGTGCTGCTTCATAAGATGCATTTGGCAAGACACGCATCCATTGGAGTACCCTGAACCCACATCTCTGCCAGTGGAACTTTCCTTTAAAGGCCCTCCAGTGGAACGTATGTGCAGACAGCGGCTGGAGGGAATAGGAAGGATTTCTAGGGGATGGACTTCTTCAGGTTGTACTGCCTAAGTGTATGTTCTGCATCTTTCCCTCTCTCCTGCAGTGCCAGCAGTTGTGGGATTCTCTCAGTCAATGGATCAGAACTTTAAACAGAAGAAAACATGAGCGCTTTTTTTTTGTTGTTTTAAATTCTATTTTTTCAGTCCTTGGTATGGAAAGACAGGTCCAAGCTAACTTTCTGTGGCTGGGAAAGACAGGTCAAATGCATGGTAGAGAGTATTAGTAGGGGAAAGATGCTGAACACGGAGCTTGCAGTAGATTGTGTGTACACAGGCAACAGCTCCTGAAGAGACTCTAGGGATGGCTTTTCTATGTATCAGCATGGAAGTTCACACTGACATATATGTGCAGGTAATGTAGATTTTAAAAGATGTCAGATAGTATATTTTACTTACGAGGAACATTATTTCTTCTCACTTTTCCACTGATACAGTACTCTGGTAATTAGGATGAGGTTTTAATACTAATTTTACTGGAATAATATGTAAAGGAAACACCAAGGTGACAGATATTTTTTTTTTATTATTTGAAAAAAAAAAAGTTCTACCTAGATACGCGCTCTGAAGGTGAGGCATACACGGAAAGTATGCTTTCCTCAAGGAGAGGTATAAGAAGCAAGTCAGCAGTCTTGTGATTATGTACACAGTTGTTTATCTTAAAATTAATAGGCCTTAAGTGTGTAATTTCCAGTAGATGCATTTTGTGTTTGATTAGATTTTTTTTTTTTAATTTTTTTTAGATTTTGGTAGATGGAAGAAGAAATACATGTAGTTTTTTTGGTAATTCACAGGTTTTATACAAGAATGTTGTCATACAAAGTAGGATTCTATTGCTAAAGAGTACAGGATGTAAAAATAATCTGTCAAGTAGGTAGCTGAATACGTTTAACATTCCAAATTTATCTTTAAAACAATTACATGCTTTTCTTCAAAGGTTAGCTGAGAGTTTAGGGACAGAAAGCTGCTGTTTCATTTTATTTCCTAGTCATCCGCAACCTTAGGCAAACACACATTTTCTCTGGGAAAGAAATGTAATTTCATTAATTCTTCTACATCTTAAAGACAAGGAAGGGACATCTAATTTTTAAGTAAGCATATATTGCAATACCAAATGTAATACTGGTGATAGAAAGTGTCCTGGCTAGTGGATAGAAAAATACATAGTCAGTTTTCTGTCCTTCCAAGAGAGTTTGTGTTATCCACAACTTGAAGAAAGAACTTAGGTTATTGTGTACTTGGTACCTTGGCAAGTACCTCATGCAGACTTCATGGAAGGCATCTTGGCTTTGTGAGACTGGTAATGCATGTTGTTCAGAACCTGGGAATCAACATTATCTGAAAGAACTGGTGAAAAAGTTGGTACAGAAATCTCTAGCCCATTATTTCCTTAAATTCATTACCTAGTAGTGAGGAAGGTGGCATTTCCCTGGTATGTAAATCTGTTCAGCGTTTGTGTTCTGACTCAAAATTTTTTGCAAGCACAGCTGAAGGAAAAGCAACTGCTTTTTCCCCCTGCAACTTGGTTTAGTAACATTTGTATGGGTCTGTGAAACCTGACAAGAAATTGAGTGTTGGATGTCTGACTCCCTAAGAGACTGTTTAAACAGTTCTCTAATCTGTTGCAGAAAAGGCTTGTCTTTTTTATTCCTGCTCTATGCCTCTCTCTTTGTAGCTGCTTACTGAATGTTGACTCAAGGCTCTGTTATATAATAAATAGATAATTCCCCCCCATGTTGTGTATTTGTTTAGTTACATTCAGAATGGAGTTGCAATTGTTCCGAGTGCCTTGTCTGCTTAAAGCATCTCTACTATCTTGTTTCCTCCCACTCCTATTTAGGAGACTGAAGAGAAAAAATGATCATGCCCAAGCCTTACAAAGTACTGTTTTGTTAGCTTCCAATTGACCTTTCTGCTCTGTAAGCATAGCATTGAAAGGACATAAAAATGCTGGCTGTCCAAAGAACAAGGATGTTTTTATAATCTCCAAACCTCAGAGTAATATACAAATGTTTACTTTTCCTGATAGCTTGAGATAGTTTGTCTTCTGATTTAAAAAAAAAAAAAGTTTTAAAAACAATTGCCATTACTCTACAGAGTGAAAAGAAATAATATATTGCACGTGTCCAAAATGAAACCACTTAACTTCTGCTTGTTGAAAGTTACTCAGTTTCTTGGCATTTTATGCATTCTGAGTTCTCATTCCATGGGTGGTAGCTGATGATAATGGCTGTTCAAGTGTTGGTCATAATGGAAATAAAACTATGGCATTTGCTGTTAGTTATGTTACTAGTAAGATAAATGCTGGTGTCCCTTTGTTCATTAGTGACTTCTGGGAAGGTAGTTAATAGCTAGTTTTGAAGACATAGCTGTGAAATTTTGGGTAGAGAAGCAACCTCTTTATGTCAAACTCTGTCATACTGTTCTGAATTTTTCTGGATATTGAGAAAAATGTTGGTAAATCAATCCTAATAGACCAGCACCTGTAGCGCATAGTCTTGCCTTCTCTCCCTGTATCATGCTCTGAAATCAGAATTTTCCTACTGAGAGTATTTGTCAGAGCAGCAAAAATTCATGTACTTGAGAATAGTTTTACCAGGAGAACAAGCCTTTACCTTGTTGGGAAAGCTAAAACAAGAAAAACAAAATAAAAGATTAAGGTCTGGTTTTGGATCACTGTTAAGGGGAGATGAGCATCATCAGGGTGTTGGCTCCTGTCTTGCCAGGATATGCAAATCATGTTATTCTAGGTACCCATTTGCTTTTCACCTTCTCATTTCTCGTTTATGTGGCTGTATCATGGCTTCCTTTGAACTTACATTCTTTGGAGCAAGAATTATACTTAGCATATATATTTTGCCCAGTAGGGAGCCTGGTATGGGTTTTCTCTAAGTCTTATTTAAAAATATTAGTACTTAGGTCTTCTTGACACCCCAACTCAGGACGTTTGACCGTCTGGGAGGAGTACAGTACCATTATGTTAGTGACTCCCTTCTCCTGATGTTTGGATGTCCGTAATGGCCTTTCAGGGTGCTGCCTCCCTTGTATTGAGCTGTTGTACTACAATGCAAAATAAGAGACTGAACAAATGTGTCGTCCAAGAGTTCCCTGTAATGCACCTGACTGCAGCCTCTAGGCAGCCTTTGCCCTTTGGGGATGTCATGCCTGTGTTGAGTGGATCTGTGCTGTCTACCAGTTAAATCTGTGGAAAGTTAGTGCTGAACCCATCAAGTGGGTTTGTAGTCAGCCTGCTTTTGAGGCTATTACCACTCCAGTGGTTAATCTTGATTTTTCTGGTGCTTGTCTGAAAGGTTAGCTGTTCTGAATGTGAGATGTTTAAAAACAAAAAGTTGTCCTTCTGTGTAAGTCTATTTTATACCTAAACTAAACAAAAAAATAAGGTTCACAAGAGAGCTTTTGAAGCCTCTCATGGGACTTTTAATTGCCTTTTGACTTACTGTTTGTGCAGATCTGCCGTGCTGTAATTAGAATTTTACGGTAGGGAATGATCAAATAGAAAACAATCAGCAGCAGTGCTGACTGGAAGTCTAGCTCACCTTCCAGCTTTGGTTTTACTATCAGGAAATGCTTATATATTATTTTAGCATTAGTAGGGACTGTTCTTGTGCTTTTAAAAGATCTGTGCAATTATGTAAATTAATTAGGCCATTATGAGTAAATGTTGCTGAAGTTTTCAAATGTAAAATATTTCTTTTTACAGTTATTTTATGAGCATTTACTTGTAGCTGTGTCAAGGTTAACGATACTTGTAAAAGAGCCTAAAATTTCTAAGTCACATACAAATTACTGAGGCTATACACATTTTCTGACAGTATCAATGCAAATGGATAGGTAGCTGTATGTTAATAATTTCTAAAGACTTTGCGTTAACATTGCTTATTCCCTTGTTTTTTTGAATTAGTAGTACAGTATCGGCCCATATGGCTAATTCCTCTACTCTGCCTCATGGTTCATGTGAAAACTTGCAGTAAGAAAAAAAACCAGTGTGTAAATGTATGGAGACCTTTATTTTGATAATGTTGACTTTTTTTGCTGTAATTTTTTGGTTCTGTTTTATGTCAGAATGGGCATTTACAGTAATAAATATCTGTTATATTTTTTGTAGTGTTGGAGTGCTCTGTGCGTACGCTGCCAACCAGCATTTAACTAACCAAGTCCGAGGAGCAAAGAAACTGGTTAACAGTAATTTTAAAGACCTGAAAATTTTCCTTAACGACACTCCAGCGGTAAAGAATTTTTTGTTTATGGGAAATGGGGCTGGGAGGGAAGAGGTGTAAGTAAGAAGTATTGCAGAAAATAATTGTTTCTTTCTATTTGGTATAAATCATATCTGCAGTATTTTGTTTATTCTTTGTGTGTCAGTCTCACAAAGTAGATTAAATGGTGCAAGGTAAGACATTTTCACATAGCAGTAAATGGTTGGGACTTATCCTGATGGATCAGCGTTCTTTGAGCAACTTTTGAGTTGTACTTCTGGAGTATGCTGCGACAATGCTTGTAGGCCCTTTTCTTCCTACTGAGCTAGTGTAGATCTCTAGCAGAAGGTGAATCACTTGGAAAAAAATACGGTTTTAAAAGGAATACATATTAAAAAGAAAGATATTACATGAAAACTTGGATTCCTAGTTGTTCTTCCCTGTTTCCTTGTATTTTGAACTTATTTGTATTTGCTCTGGGAGTGAGCTACAATAACTTCTTTTCCAGAAGTATTTTTGACAGTTTTGTTCTTTAAATCAGTGTCATACTGTGCCATACTGAACAGGAAAGATTCTCTCCTTTCTACTTTCAACCTTTCCTTAAAATCCCCAAAAGCAGACCTCTGCATATCTTTTTTGCATTGAAAGAAAAAAAAGAAATGCTAGTAAGGAAGACTTGTAAACTTTCCCATGTACAAATTTCAATTCTTTATAGATTAGGAGGAAAAAAGTCAACAGTCCTATTATCTTGGATTGCATTAATTTTAATTAATTAAATTTAATTTATCTGTTTTACTTGCATGTGACTGATAAATGAGAAATAGGTGGAATTCACACAATTACGTGGGATCCATGAGTGTGGTCAGTGGATCGTAGTCACAGTAACTTTGGGCTCATTACCTATAAGCTGTTTTTCTGCTGACGGGACTGTTTGCGAACAGGAGACATCTAGGGGATGCCATTAAATGTTTCCATATCTGGAGTTGTTCCCTATACAGTTACTCATTTGTGCATGCTGTTGGGACAGTCTGGTGATGGAGGTATATGGCAGGAAGCAGAGGTCATGCCAACAATCTCTTTTGAAACAGAGTGCCTCTCGTCATGCTGGGGCTGACTCAGAGCACAGAAGGATGTAATCCACTTGCGTCAGAAACCACCACTCTCCCCTCCACAGCATGCCAAGTGCTGACAACAGGCAATGTTGGAGTAGAAAATCTGTTACGTAGAAGTAACTATCTTAATAGAGGAAAAAAAAAGAGACACTAGCTAAAAAGTTGTTAAAAGCACATGAATCACTGAATTTAAAAGCGTCAGGACTTGAATATTTGTGCCAGGGGTTCCTCAAAGTCTCAGTTAGGTAATAGGTTTTTAGCTTCTGTGCAGGATTATTAATTTTTCTATTTTAGGCTTTATGGCACTTAATGATGCAGTCATCGGATATATCTTCTAAGTCATTTTGACAGACAAGGTACCTGGGTATCATGTATACACACATTTGTAAGAATTTCTTGAGGATAGGAGAAGGACTTCAGCTTCTTGAAAAAGTTGTAGAATCCACCTAATTGGCTATAAAGCTCTGAAATCCTAACTGAAGTCCTTGACTCATCAGTATGAGGTGTACGGCGTATAAGAGCATTTGTAAAAAGAAGTCACATGTTAGGAGTTCATGTCACAGAAGATTTGCAGTCTATGAGTATTAGAAGAGCAGTAGAGATAACACTATTAGTTACACAGAATCACCTTTTGTCTGTGACATTGCTGTACACAATGCAAAACCTGTAGCCTTACAAAATTTTAGTCCTCAGGTTAGCCTAGGAAGACCAAACAAACAAAAAATACCTACAGCCTTCTTAGTAAGAAAATCTCAATCTTTTTCTCCTTTTTCTAAAAAAGGTCTGCCTCATACTTTGTCATTTAATCACATCAAGTGCTGTATGATCGATAGGTTGGTTTGAGGGTGTTTTTTTTTATCTGGTGGTTTGTTTGTTTTTTTTTCTTGACTTCATGGGAAGTTTGAAACTGCAAGCCAGATACACTATGGTACACATTTAAGTCACATTTAAAATTGGAAACCCTATTTGTCAAGTGTGTTAACATTTACATTACTTTAACTCAGTTGGGGTAGGATTAGTAATGCATTATTTTAAACAGGCAGAAATCAGTGAAGGTTATTTAATGTTTTTTCAAAATTACTAAAGTAAGATTTCCATTTGGGATGATTCTTTGGTAGCATTTTGTCCAAACCCAGGATATAGTGTTAACTAAGTTGCTGTTTCATACTGTTATGGTGTCTTGGTAGAGCCCAAGTTGTAACTGAGCCAAAGATACCTGGGGGTAAGGAAAACCATTTGCATTAAGACAGAGCAGCCAGCTTCTTTCCACAAGAGCAGCTCTGAGAGGCTGCCCAGATACAAGCCAGTCTGGTTGGTGAATTGCTTCAAAATTACCACCCCATCAACTTGCCAAATGTTTCTCCATGAAGGAGGAAGTAATGCCACTAGAAAAATCAACCAAAAGAGATGAAGACATGCAAAACCTTATTGGCCTGACTGACTTGAAGTCTTCATAAGGACTGCTATTTAACATTTTTAGGCTGAATCATTTACCCCAGAGTTGTTCCAATTAAGTAGATTTCCCAGTTAAACATATATTTTATTATGTGGAGTTCTGCTAAGCAAGGTTTTAAAATACGTAGTTAACTGAAAACAGTAGAGAGCCAGGATTTTGGGGGTTTGCATGAATATTTTGATTGTTTCAAAGTGGCAGTTTGACTCATTATTTAAAAGCATTACTTTTTTCCAATTATTTTAATAGTTTTTTTTATCATCTTCTTTTTAGCAAATTGACTACTTGGTGAGCCAGTACAACACAACTAAGGATAAAGCACTCTCTGACCTAAATAGTAAGTACTTTGTTTTAAAGGGGGTTAGTGATGTGTATTTAAAGGCTTCAATAAGATGATGTAAATAGCTCATAATGCAAAATGAAATCTTATTTATGAAAATATGGTTTTCAAGCAGAAGTGCTGTTTTCGGTGGTAAATGAGACTAAAACCTAAAATTCTTTTCACATAAAATGTCTTAGAAGTAGTGTAATGCATATTATTTCCTGAAATAAAAGTCTTTTATTAAATTGCTTATACAATAAGTCAGGCTAATATTTTATTTTCCTTTTTATAGTTCAGTAACCACTAATATTCAATGCTTTTTTAGAATATTATTTCTCAGTTTTTAACTGTGGAGCCAAATGTCAAGGAACAGAGCTACTAGCTGATTTGGTGGTTCCAGTGAGTGAGAGATCTTTGTATTTGTTTATTTTTGTTGTTATACCTTTGTCCTCTACTCAGCTAGAAATTGAGGTATAAGCTTATCTTCTTTCTAAAGCTGCTTAACATATTTGCCGTTTCAGAATGAGCAGTTGAAGAGCAGGAGATAAAACTTGAAATACAACTGCTGCACTTTCCCCTTCAGCACAGTTACAATATGAGGCATCACCTTTTAAAGCTCTCAGTAAACAGAAACAACCAAACCACTGATTTTTTTCTTTTCGGAATTTAAGCATCACTTTCCAAAACTTGTAATAATGGAAAGGGCTGACCATATTAAGTGCAGATGAGAATTCAAGATGCTAAGTGAAATACAGAAATACCAAAACCGATTTTAAACAGGATTGTTGCTGGGATCAAACTATGCAACTGTGGCAGCATGCCACTTACCATGAGTTGACTTATCATGCCCAGAATCTATGCTTCTGTCTAGGTTTAAAATGTATTTTAAAGATAGTTTTCAATGCAGCCAACTTGGCGTACCGTGAGGTCAATGTGTCTTGTCTGTATGAGGCTACTAAAGCACATTGAATCTGGTTGCGAAAGTAATAGTAGTCTTCCTACTTAATTCTGGGCAGGAACACACTGGTCTGAAGAAATGTGTGTCATCTTTAAGTCAATAGTAATAATGATAAAGACTGACATCTGCATTTCACGTACTAGCTTGTAGTGTCCCAAGTACTCCAAATGAAATGTCAAATTAAGTATTTATTTGTTCTCAATGGCAATCTAATATGTTAGTTAACGGGAACATAGCTGGATCTGTGATGAGAGTGCTCATCAATAAATAAAGATAGCTTTTATTTTCTTGAAATACCAGAATTAAGTGTGTGACACCTGGGGACAAAAACATTTCATTCTAAGGGAATCAACAGTTGCATAAATCTCAAGAGACATGTAGATGAGTTCAGTTTGCCCCTCCCTACCCCCCCCAAGGAAATGCTGAAAAGTGTTTTCTGCTTGATAAAAATTCTCATTCCAAGCCAGACATGTCAGTGCTGACAGTAATGGATGCTTCTGTGCCATGTGGTATTCCCATCTCATCAAGAGGAAAAAACTCAAAAAGCTGTTTACTGTGATCTGAAAATGGAGGGGACCTAGCGACTACCTAAAGGATATGTTAGATTTAGAAGCTGCACCAAACTCTGCTCGGCATTTGTCTGTCGTCTTGCTGAACTAAGCTTCATTTCTGTTTGTGGGCAGTGAGGCAGGAGGGTCTGGAGGGGGGATAGCAGTGGGTAAGCAGCGAAGCCAGCGCTGGGAGCATCAGTGCTGAATGCGCCGCCTGGGGGGGCAGGGACTGGCAGACATGTGCTTAACACGCTTAAGGGATTTCAGTGGAGAGGCCTGGCAGGTCTGGGTTTTCGGTGACCTTGACATTGCTGGATACATGAGGAACAGGAGAGGGGAGAAGACTTCATTTTCTTGTTTATCTTGCACTATGAAAACATAGTGTGTAGTGAAAGAATATGCCCCAAAATTCCTGTCCAGATGTTGGACCTCTTTAAGATAGATTGTGGTTTCAAAAAAAGTAGTAAATGCAATGAAATACATATTTTGGAGTTTGTTGAAATATTATGTGTCTTTACCTGTATGGTTAAGTGTTAGTGAATATTCTTCGCCATATTTTGATTTGCTGCTTTCATTTATAGGCCTGTAGCTATCTAAAGGAGAACCGTGTTCCTGCGTTATCTTCTGTCACTAAGTTCTGCCTGTTAGGCCTTAGAGAAATTTTAATAATAAATGTATGCTTTGTTACATAAGAGTATGATAGCATCTATGCTAAGAGGTAGTTTAAATTGAACTAATGTGTAATGGGTTTTTTATCTCTCCATACTACAGATGTTGGACCTTTGCTTGGAAGTAGAGTTCAAGAACAGCTGGGAAAAGAAGTGCGTCCCGCACTTGATGCGGTTTTAACAACAGCAGGAGGTAAAGATGTGCATATTGTTGGGTTAATGTTCTGTTGCCATGGTAAGACAGGCATCATCTGTGCATGGGATGGCTTTATGCAGTACCATGATTCAACTTACCATTTTTCTACATACCTTGATGTTTCTTTTAAACTGAGGATTTCAGATATTGTAAGGTTTATAAATATAATTTAAAAACTAAATCAAGATTTAGGTGCCATTGTTGATACCTAGTTTTAGCAGTCATTGAACAGAGATGAAATCCAAATTCCTGCTCCAGGTGGTTGTGCGTTTCCACTGAATATAAGGGACACTAGGAAGACTACCTTAAGAGCTGTCCATGGGTCTTTGCAGGTTAGTCTTTGACAGGTCAGGGCATGAACATATAATGGCCCTGTCCTATACACTGCTAAGCCTGTTATGAGAGTGCTAACCATCATTTTTTCATTGTATCTTTGAGTTTAGCATTGCTCTGTCTCCCTTTAAAGAAAAAATTCTATTATTATTCTTTCTATTTAAGGGTTTTTTTCAGGAATCAGATACAGCTTATAGAGCAAAGGGAAAAGCATCCGTGAACTTGAGTCATTTTGGTTTTTTTACCCATGAATTCTTTCTCATTCACTCGTCATCATTCTCCTATTTTTGCTTTATTTCTCTTATTTGTCTTGAAGTCAAAGTGGAAAGGGCTATCAAAGGTAAAAAAATAAAATAAAACCTTGTGTTGTGTGAAGTGCACTTTATTTTTGTAACTTGTGTGGTTTTAGTTTTATCTGTGTGGTTTTCTGTCTTCTAAACACCTGTTCAGTGGTTGTTTTTTTGGTTTGGTATGATTGGGATGAAATCTAAAGCCAGACAGTGTTGAACACTTATTAATGCGTGTCGATGCAACATGATCTCTTTCCCTTTCATCTTGCAGCTACATAATTTGTGAGTTGGATTATAACCAAAATACTGAAAATACTGTTCTGTGGATATGGGCTTTATTTTAATTTCTAATGACCAAGTGTTAAAGTTCTTTACTGAAACCACTGGGTAAGGAGAGGTAGGAAAAGGGTAGAAAAGAGTACTCTGGGAAGTGTATAGAATCGCAATAAAAGTAGCCTGAGCACATTCATTTGTTTCTAGGAAAACATAAGTGATGTATTGTTATGTGCAATAAATATATATTCTGTGCTAGAGGGTTTTTCTGGGAGGGAGGCAGGGTTATTTAAGTCACTATTGTTAAGAATATCATAGCATTTACGCATATGCACTTTCTCTTCATATCTGTATCTATAGCCTGGTTTCTAACTGAAGTTTTTTTAAAAAACTTTACATCCTTGCAGCCATCAGAGAAACGAAGGAAGCACTGGAAAACGTGAGTGTCTCTGTAGAGGTTTTGCAGGAGGGAACAGAGAGGCTTCATGCAAACTTGACAGACGTTAAAATGCATCTAAGCAACACCCTCAATGATTCTGCGTGCTCTGCGGCTCAGGCTGCCTCGACTTGCAATATCATCAGAAACTCATTAAATCAACTGAACATCAATGCCAATTTTAGTGGGGTAAGAGAATATCTTTCAGACTTTTACAGTATGATTGACTTGAATAAGCCCAGTAGTACCTCTGCAACTTAATGGCTCGGTGTGTGCTGTCATTTGTGAGATAAGTGATCTTCCCTTATTCTGTGTTTTTGGGTAATTCCAGTCATTGTTTTCATCTGTGTAGAAGAGGATAAAGTGTGTGTCAAGCAGCTACATTAAAGTGCTGCTCTGGGCAGTGAAGTAATTTGCCCTCCCAAAAATACTGAGGTTAAGCTTTACTTTTACAGCAAAGGTTTCAGGAGTGTGCTAGAAAGATTCTACTGCAAATTATCTCTCTAGTTTCTTTATCCTCTCTCCTATTTTTGAAATATTTAGTAAATTAGCACGACTGCTACTTTGATGTGACTCAAGAATGCTTTTTGCTTCCTAGTTGCCGGGAGTGAGCTCACAGCTTGCCAAGGTCAATGATGTCCTTAAAATAGACCTTTCTAGTCTGGTTCAAAAGGTATGTTTCTTGACAGACTTGTAAACAGTCAATTAATAAACCATGCTGCTTACGTATCACTTGTTTTTCTTTGGCTTTCTCAAGCAAAATTCTCTTGTTCCCACCTCATCCTGCTTCATGGTGGATATCTTTCCTTATTATTCCGTTGTTTGGCGCAGACTTAATATTTGAAAGTATGAATGTAGTGCTTTATATCCTCAGGATACTACAGGTCAAAAATGTATTGCTAATTGTCTGCTTGAAAGAACAGTCTTTAAAAAACAGAAAGGCAGAAACATGGATCTACTAGCATGCTCTATATTTTTTGGTTTAAACTAAAGAAAAAAAAAAATCCACGCTCTTCTGATTAGTTGTATTGTATTCCAGCTATTTTGAAATACGTCTTTAAAATTCTTTGTGTGTCTATTTGATATTAAATCTGGTGCAATGGACCTAATGTAGTTACCGTTAGTATTTTTGCAAGACTATCCACAAAACGCCACGATTTTCACCTAGAAAAATTGGCTTAGTTTGAGCAATTTAAAAATCTAGCAGTCTGAAAACATTTGCTAGGAATAGAAGGCATTTTCTGAAACCAAAGGCTGTGTATAGGGGGTCAGACCCCTGCTTGCTTCTGAAGTGATCAGGCCTGCAGGAAGTCAGACTTCGAGCATCCACTGCAGTGGCTTCTCCTTTCAGTCCAGATGAGCTACTGAGCTTCATCCCCACGCTTTAGACCCTTTCTTTCCCTGTCTCACTGAAGAAAGCATTGCAATGTCTTTAGAGGCAGGTGGATTTCATTGTTTGTAACGTGTTTCATATTAAGAAGGCATAGAATTGCAAAGAGGAGGTGTTCGAATGGTATGCGGTAACTCCTTTCAATTAGTGAGACTTCATATGCACATTCTCAGTTTTGTATGAGACAGATCTGACAAGCAACAGTACTAAAAGGTTGAGATGATTGACTGATGGATATGTATTCAAATGTAGATTCCCCCCACCCCAGAATGTCCTGGAGAGCAAACTGAATTGGAAATATCCTTGACTTCCTATTTTGCTTCGACCTTTTCTAATGTGCAGTGATAAAAACGTATTTTTCATAGTATTACCATGTACATTTTAGCGTGTGTATACTTTTACTCCTTGTATAAAAGGAAAAAAAGGCAAGATAATTTGGCAATGAGAAACTTCCAATTTTTCCAACTTTTATTCTTAGGGTTATGCAGCATTTAATGATACTCCAGACTTAGTGGTGAATCAAACCAGGAACATTTTATCAGGTAAGGACAAACTATCTTTTCACATTGGTTCTTTAATGTTGATGTTTTTATATCACTTACTGATGTTTTTGTTTTCTTTTCTTGATAATATATTTTCTGGGCTAAAGATCATTAAAAATGAAAATATAAAACTTCACATTTTTTAATTTTAAATTTAAAAATAGACCATATGGTATTTTATGGAGAAGTTTTATTTGGTAGGCATTTTACTGGTCAAGTAATGAGAAATCTTGGGATCCCAACTGCACGCTGACACTTTATCCTTATTTGGTTGAAAAGGCTAACTTTCCTTGACTGATGTCTATGACATATTTAGGAGTGTGATGTTAAAAAAACCTAAATCTGCCTGCTGTCATATTAAAATGTAGTGGATGGCAAAGGGGAGGTACAAATATGCCTTATGGATAATGTAAATGTCTTAATTGTTTTGTTACTTGGGCTTTAAACTGTTGCTCTTTGACAGTACCTGGACACCTGATGTTTGAATAAAATGTAGTATAGTGTATGTATACTAATCTGTTTTAATTTTTGTTCTTGCATTGTGGACCTGTTCTGCATATATAAACAGCTGTTCCTTGTAAGTTTTTTGGGGTTTTTTTGGTTGTGGTTTTTTTTTCCTCCCCTGGGCAAAATGAAACACAGTATGTATACAAGCGTAGTATACTGTGTGAACTTGGCTAAAATGAGCCAGTTTTCTAACTCTGATGTTATGCTTTTCATTATGAAATCTAGTGCAGACTTCCTGATTTTCAGTGTCTGATACGCATAAACACAGACAGGCCATCTTAATTGATATATTTATAAATTGTTAGGGTTTTGTTCTTAAAAAAAACTGAGTTTGAGTTACAAATCAAATTAAAAAGTACTTTTACTAGAAAAAAAATGTATTTATTTGTAAACTTTTAAAAGAAGAGTGGTTTTGGTACCTGGTTGAATTTAGAAGAGTAAATATCAAAACAAACAGCCAAAAACTTGTCCAGTTCTTGTTTGAGAAAGAGGAGGGTGTTGCTTACTACCAAATAGCAACCTATAGTGATAGTTATACATCCTGCTGTTTCAAGTATGTTCCAAGTTGAAAGAAAGGGAAGAGTAAACAGAAACTGCATTTTACAAATAGACAATATGTATAAGTGAATTAATCATGTCTTTGTGTTTCTAAATAGTGTGTATCTAAACTGTAAATATAGGGTAGCACATTCGTTCATACTTTGGGGGAAAAAATGGCTTAATTGATCATTATCTCAAGAGTGTTGCTAACTAATTGGAATGAATTTATTTAAGTAATCTTTTTTAATAAGGTTGAAAATAACTAGTATAGATTCTTGATATAGGCAGTCTAATTTCTTTCACAGTGTTACTTTCCCAAGGGATGGAGTTTAAATAGATTTTGATCTTCTCCTTCGTAAACTTAGTGGCTAATTGTCTTGCTCAGTGTTACCATTTGCAATATTGCATGAAAAGCAAGATATAAGCTGGCTAGATAGAAAGTGACACACTCATTATAACAAAAGGAAAGAGAGAACTCTGGCTCGACATCTACATCTTTCATCATTAAACTGAATGCTAAAAATAAAGTGTGCGTTTTAAAATGCCATTGTGTTACTTTGAAGCTCAGTGTTTTTGTTGCCTGCTTGTCTCTTCCTTATGCTTGTCTTCATGGCTTGCTTGTTACATGTGGGAAACGGCTTGATAGCATTTTATAATGCATACAAGGGACGTTAATTTCTTCTATGAATCTGTAACAGTGCAATGTGTTTATTCTTTTAGATATCAAAAATGTGCTGGAATCCATTGGTTCAAATATCACTACCTTCACAAAAGCACTCCCTGTTCAGAAGATTTTAGCAGATTTGACGATATATCTTACACAGAGTGAAGCATATGTTCAAGATTATTTTCCAGTAGTGGAGCAGTACGATTTCTACAGGTGTGTATAGGAGATAGAAGGCAGGAGTGAAGTGCTACCTGTTGTTAATACTTTGTAGTATTTTAATGTTCTGTAAGGGCAATTAAACTATTAATGATGAACACAGTGAAACAAAGATGCTATAAGGCAGTTGTTTGTTCCTGGCGTTTTGGGAAAAGCCAGAGCTGCAGCTAATCAACGACTGGGTGCTGTTCCACTACAGAGTAAGAAGTAATTTCTACTCTGTAGGCCTTCAGGTCTTTTTCAGGAAGGGTAGATGTTAGGTAGATGTTGAAGATGTAATGCATAAAGGAACGGATTGTTTCACAATGCCAGGGTGACTTATTACTTAGGGTTTGTTTTTGTTGAGTTGCAGGTTAACTTGTGAGAGCACAGGACTGGAGAGGCCTTGAAGCCAATCCCTTTTTATTGCACCCTTTCTACCACAGAGGAGGAGTAGCAGGGATTCTGCTGCACACCTTGTAAATCTTTGCACACCCCTGCTTGTTCCTGCTGGTGGTAGTACATTGTCCCTGTGGATGCGTGGGTTGATTGTACCTTGAGAAAAACATATTCTTCCTATTTGAGAATTCTGTGACTCTATAACTGAGTAATAGTCTCGTATTTTGAAGCATAAACCCCTTCATTTCATGCCATTTAATGCTGTCCAGTTTTAGTCATTTCGGTCCTCAAGCTCATCGAGTTTTCCCTACATTCTGACACTTCCCTTGATCCTATATTGACAATTGCTTCTATCATTTTGTGTCACAATAAGCACGCTAATGGCTTTAATGCAATACTAAATAAAAGTGAGCAGAAGACTGACCTTTAAGAACCTTACATATAACCTTACCTTTAGCCCATTCCTTACCTGGCAGTTTTTGTGGCAAGCCTTAATTTGACAAATTTATCAATATTTTCTTTGAAGCTCAGATTGTATTTAGCCAAGTAAATACATTGCTTCATTCTGCTACAGTATGCCTCTGTTAATCTTGCATTTAGATTCAGAAAAGTAGAGAAATACATCTCATCTACTTGGCACTTAAATACCTGTCCTGGTTTCAGCTCAGTTGCCAATTGGGGTTAAACCACAACAATACCCATTCTTGTCAAACCGAACATAGTAGTACTTGAAGTACAAATGACACCAACAAGTTGTAGTTGTCCAAATTTTCTTTCCATCTCTTCCCTAATTACAGGTGCATTATTTGTAGTTCCTGATAAGGCTTCTTTTATGAATGTGCCTGTCAGCATTGTTTTTCTTTCTCTTTATTGGCTGTGCATATTCATTATGATATTCCATTCTCTGATTTTTCTGGTTCCTGCTTTCTTTCTGCAAAGGTACAGGGAAGGAGAAAAGGGAACTTAAGAAATATAAGCTGGGAGAAGTGACAGTGAAAGGGAAAAGGAAGAGCAGAGCGAGCTAGGAGATGGTGAAAGGCTTGAGTGAGATGTAAAATGTGTGAATAAATGGATGTGCTCTGAATATGTGGACAGGTAGAACTGTTATGTGATTTAATTAATGAAAATGAAAGTTCAATTCCTATCCAAGATCTCTCTCCCAATCAAGCTCCGTGAACTGCTCCAGACACACAAAGCCTGGGTTTTAATAGCCTTAAATACAGTTATTTACAATTGCTAGCCTAACACACTTGTTTGCAAACAGCAGTAAGCTTTACAGTAAGAGCAGTTATGTACTTCATGACCAGTGGCTAGTCCACATTCATAAATTTCTTTGTTGCTTCTTGAATAAATTACTGTTTGAGCATCTGCCTCCTCTTGAGTCATTGTTTGCTCTACTTGGAGCACTTTGACACTTCAGTACAGTCCACCTGCGGTAACTGGATTTGGGAACACCTTGTTCCTGTGATGTTTGTTCCCAACCCCTTCAGTAGCAGCTGTCTATCGTCCAACAGTGATTATGTTCTGGCCCAAAATATATTCTGGTGTAGGAAGAGCATTTTTTCATTGCTGACATTTGTTGCTCAAACAGAATCAAGGGTGGGCCAGTTGGGAATACAGTATTGCCTGAGGTAGTCTGCAGGTTTCCAGTGTGTTCTTTGCATGCTAATAACCAAGCACTTTGGCTTTTATTCCTTAGGTGGCTGGGTTGTCTCATTCTGTGCTGCATGGTGGTCCTGATTCTGGTCTTTTACTATCTTGGACTGCTATGTGGCACCTGTGGTTATGATAAACATGCTTCTCCAACAACCAGAGGCTGCATCTCCAACACTGGAGGGAACTTTCTTATGGCGTAAGTTTCTCTTACTGGTGAAAAATAAAATAGAAGTACCTGTAGAAGGTTGTTTTAATTGATTTTGAAGGACATATGTATAAAAAGAATTTGTTTTGTTACTTCTGTATTTGTGCTGAAGAAAAATAGAACAAATTAAATATTAATCTCACGTACTTCCACTGAGGGACTTGGGGTTTTTGGGTTGCTCTTTCATTGAGGATCATAGCTGAAGGATAAAACCTTTGAATCGACTGTTTTAAGGCAAATGCTGTAGCTACTGAGTTTCTATGCAAGCCCATTTGGAAACTGCAAAAACTGGGAACAGATAATTGAACATAGAAAGGGAATTTGTGGCTTTTTAGTACACCTGAGCACTTGCTCAAAAGAGAAGAAAAAAAGCCATGTGAGGAGACAAGAAACACTTGACTTTCTCAGAGTACTTGAGGAGGTTTGGGGTTGCTCTTGGAAGTTCCCAGTAGTGGTTTAATGTAATTTCTGTTAGGTGCAAGAGAACGTTGCATCTGAAGTCTGTTTAAAGCTCTTTTTTAGAGCACAAGGCTAGAGAGTTGAACTTAAAATTGTATGCTTCTGTGGCTCTTAACTGTTAAAAGAGCTGGTATGCCCAAGGCAAATGTGAGCATTTTAAATGCACTTTAGGTGAAGACTTTACAGGGCTGAAATGTAGAAGATGTTTCAGAGAGCAAGAACGTATTTGGAAAACAGAAGTACTTCAACTATCTACCAGTTTTTATCTCTGTTAGAGCTGCTAACTGTTTTCTTCACTGTTGCCCAAAGTATATATACTTTGTTCTTAAAAAGCAAAAACTTACTTGACTTAATTTCTTTTTCAGTGGTGTTGGATTCAGTTTTCTTTTCTCCTGGGTGCTGATGATTGTAGTGGTGCTCACTTTTGTCACAGGTGGAAATCTAGAAAAACTGGTCTGTGAGCCCTTTGAAGATAAAACTTTATTCAAGGTGAAGTTACTGAAGTTATTAGATAATGAATAGAATCCCCATGAGTCCAGATGGTCTTGTCAGTTATGTATGGCATTATTTTTTTTACGGGACACTTCAAGTGAGTTTGGATCTGTTTTTACTTTCCCTTTACACACCAAATGGAGACATTTCATCCTTTCTTGGTTTAATTTGCTTTGCAGTGTAAATACTGCATGCCTGTCTTCCTTTAGAGATAATTTTTTCTGTGATTCAGCATTTCTAGTTGACGCAGAATTAAATATTCACTTTCTACCCCAGAGAGATTGAATTTGCTGATTTGGTTTGTATTTCCATTAGTGGGTGGTAAGTTTAAATGTGGGTATGTGTCAAAAGATTGCATATGAATGAATTCGTGAATCAAAAACTCGGAATTATAGTAACAATACTGAATTTTGTCTTCTAGGTTTTGGATACTCCCTACTTACTAAATCAACACTGGAAAAACTATCTTTCTGGCATCCTGTTTAAAAACCCAAATATTAACTTGACTTTTGAAAAAGTGTACAGGTATTGAAGTTATGGTCAAGATTTATTTCAATTTTACTTATTGTTTTTGTGATATCTTTCATGCTTCATACTCCAAGCACATAACAGAAATCACAGACGTTCCAGAAGACATTCTGATTTTCTAGTGAATCACTAGCAAAAGCAATTTTCTCCTATATATGAGTTGCTAGAGGTAGTTTTAGAGTAATATTGTATAACGATACTAGTGAAGATCAGCAGAAATTGTTAATTACTTGCTTTCCTGTCGTCTGAGCTTCAAAAAAAAAAAAAAAAGAGCCAGGACTTTTTTTTTAAGGGGTTGATTTTCTTAGAATGTGAAACCATTGTTAATCATTCTCTTAACACTTGGTCCTCAGGGTGGTTTTTAGGCTGATGTATGTATTTTTATTTTTATAGTGATTGCAAGGAAAACAAAGGAATTTATACTTCTCTTCACCTAGAACACCTGTTCAATATCAATGAATTTCTAAATATTAGTATGGTAAGTAAAGAAAGTATGAGTGAGTTTGTGAATATTTTTGATGGCTGGAGAGGTGTTTGCTCTTAAACACAGTATAGCATGTCTGGGTTTTATGGGATTTGGGGTTTTATATACAACGCATCCTGCAAGGAGGCAAGAACTGTCCAAGCTAATTTGAAAGAAAGAAAGGTATTTACAAATAAGATCTTCTTTAGCAGTCTCAGTGGGCCATGGAAGGTTTTCTGATGTGTTTTTTTAATGGGTGCTGATGATAATACTGTTTTTAATTTTGAAACTTGCATAGAAGGTTCAAGTCTAGCATCTTCCAAAGACTACTTACGGTGTTTAATGAGAGTCTTGTTCTTTATATAAATGCCTTTCTTGGTGTGTTCTCGTCTGATTCCAGTCAGATTTATTTTGATCCAGGATACGATATGCTGTGCTCCTAAGAATGGTTCTGATTTTGGTGGTAAGAGGTTGGGATAAAATAAAATCTTTTCAGTTGAGCTGTAATAATACATGACTGTACTAATTTTGGGATTGCCTATAATACTGATCTTCATTACAGCAACCCTTAGGGGTACCCGTGTTCTGTTCTGCCAGGCACTGTACCCACACTTAATAGATACAGTCCCCACCCCAAATAGTACACAATTAAAATGAGCAGGGAGGATTCACTAAGAGGGAAAATCATTCTGAGTTTCCACAACAGACTAATGGTGGAGGCTGGGAGGGAAGTCAGGTTTCCAGATTCCTCATCTATTGCTCTGCGGCCTGTGTAGGACAGGTAACATTTTAGATTTGGGTGCAGTGCAGGAAGACCTCAGGTAAAAATAAGCAGTCATCTTTAGTCACCACTGAACATATTTAGAGGAGTCTCATCCAGTCCTGTGGCCAATATAGCAGACAGTGTCTGTTGTGGCCACAGCTGAGATACTGAATTCTCTAGGTTTCCTTGATTAGGGCCAGGGATAGAACTTAAAATTTTTAAGAATAACATTTCCTGGAGGGGAAACAGAATTCTGTTTAGTCTCAGACTCCTCTTAGGAGGGACAATTATATATTCGGAGAAGCCTGCCTAAAACATAGTGGAAGGCAAGTAATTCATTGGTGTGAAAGATGCATAGGTGGGTTAGAACATGGCATGGCTAGACTGTGTGGATACTGCAGAGAAGGGAAGAACATTATCTGGTGGGTCCTATTCAAGTTAATTGAATTAAACTGATGTAAGCAAAAAACAATGTGTGCTTCTTCATGGAAGTGATGAGTCGGCAAAAGCAAGATGCGTTGTAAGGGGGCTATAGAAGCATATACATTGGGTGCAAACTACTTTTGTGCTTTATTTTGTTTCCCTCTCAGTATACAGAAGATGTAGCACTTAAAATTGAACATATTCAGATAAACCTCAGCAAAATCATTCTGCTGGATGAAATTGGGAAGGAGAGTCTTCTGAATTTCAGCTCTTCAGGAATAGAAGGGATAAACTTTGCAGCATATTTGACAGAGGTGAGACTAGTAAACTAGAGACAAGACTGGGACAAAGCATAAAATGAAATATTTCTTTTAACAATGGGCAACCTGGAGAAAAATCTTTCATGTGAAAAGGCACGTTTTGAAGAATCACAAAACTTGGAGCAAAAGCATTTCAGAAGTTAAGGCCAGTAAACATTTAAAGGAATAAAGGCTAGGGAAAAATAACATTCTTTTCTTTCCCCACTCTTCACATCTTGTTTCAGATCAACAAAAGTGTTACCAAGGTTGATCTTCTGTCATTTGCTAATGACTTAGAAGCAAGAGCAGACCAGCTGGTAAGTTTAGTTCACTAATACAGTAATATATAAAATGTATTGTGTATATACTATGTAACTATAAATATGTAGTTAAGTATTTAGACTTCCTATGGGAGAATTCTTGTACTTCAGACACTTACGTATGTGATAGTCACATAAGGAAAAACTTTCAAGAACAATGTTGCCTATGAGATGTATTTTAAATATTGCTCATTATTGATTTTTTGTATGCCAGCTGTTGTACAATTTCTGCTTCTGAAGTGTAATTTCTTAAATTCCACTGTTTGCTTAAGAAATGAGCAGAATACTCTGAGTTTTTCCTGTGTTGCTGTCTACATTTTAGGGTCCCAGTTGGAAGAAAAACTGGTTACATCATGATGGAAAAGATGATTTGAATTAATTTGCTTTCAGTTAGTGAGCAGAAGATTTTGCAATTAGCAATAAAATTAATACTGTCGCAGCTCATAAGGGCTCTAATGAGAACTGGGGCTCAATTATGAAGGGAGAATGCACAAAAGAGATCCTGTCTGCTCTGAAGGGCTTTTTATGAATGCAGACACATGGACAATGATCAGAGGGTATAGCTACAACATTACCCGCAAATGAATCTGCAGAATGACACAGCTGTGTTAACCAATAGTGAAAATTCAGTTGATATGGTTGTGTGCATGTCAAGGTCACTTTATATTTATTTTCAAAATGAGAGTCATAGTTTGGACACTAGATTGGACACCGGCCCAAGACAGTGTTGCATTGCAATGTGGGAGAAAGAGTTATGCTGCACACATACTACAATCACTTCAATCACTAAGGGACACGGACAGCAGAGTAAGACCATGCTGTTTGGTATTTATCAGCTATCCATCCCTCCTCCAGGGAGAGGGGGGCACCAGTAGAGGCCTCTGGTGTGTTTGTGTCAGCTTTTTGCATAATTTGATCACACCTGTTGCTTTTTTTCTTTCTACATGTGCACTCATGTCAAGGTTAGCCTGCTCATGGGTTTTTTTTTTCTGTTGTAGTTAGCATCTTTTCCAAGCACCACGAGCAAGCCACACATATTGCCTGTTTACTCATGTGGGTTGTCTGCCAATTTAAACAGATGCCAGTAACTTTTGCCACACTTCACTTCCATTTTCAATTTTTACTGTACCATTTTGAAGGTTATACAGGTGGGGAGTTTTTGCTGTTGTTTTGGGGCTATTTTCTAAGTGAAAGTTGAGGTTCTTCAAACATATTATATCTTGCATAGAATTGCCTCTGAGGTGTCTCTTTAAAGATGTATTCTACATAGCTCCATAAGGAGGAAAATACATTATGCTGGTAGATTGTTTTTTTTCATTATTTTTGTAATAGAATTTAAAGGAAATATTAGAACTAAGAATACATCAGAGTCATTTCTTCATATAAAAGACAAATGTATTAAATATGTTCACTGTCACAGTGTATGTTTTTTATTTCTTTCTTGTGATGCTATTTAGTGTGATCTATGAAATGTCTAAAAAACAAAAAACAAAAGAAAAAAAAACCCCACCCCAAAACCAAAAAAACCCACCCTAACCAACCAAACAAAAAGAATACTCCCAAAACCCCACAACAATATGACGTATTACAAAAGTTAGATTATTTCAAAACTGATACTGGTTTCCAAGGATATTTTATAATCCTACTTTGTTATTAGTGATAGCACTTAAAGTTTACAAGGGCAATCAATTGAAAAATAAGCTAAAAATTTTTGGAATTAATTAACTTTGGTTTTATAGTTTGCGTTTTCTGGCACCTTACACAAAATTGAACATATGTTTTTACACTGGAAGGAGCAAAGGGAATAAAACTTGCATCAAACCAAGGGGTCAGGGTATGGAGGAGGGAGCAATACTACTCACAGGTGTTACTAGGTAAGTAGATTCAGCTTGTCAGTACAGCAGAGGAAGCATCCCAAAGCTGCTCAGTGACCACAGCTGACTGCTTATGTGAACATTTCACAGGAAGCAAACACATCTCTGAGCACTGAGGTCTGCCATTATTACACTTCCAAAATGGAGTTAGCAGTGTGTATTCACTGTGTATTCAGTGTATATGCAGGGAGCCGAGTGCTTTTGCCACCAAAAGGAAATGGAAAAGAAATGTATTTCTGAAAGTAAAATTAAATTTTATGAAATTTTGCAACAAGTGTGAGCTCCAGACAGGATTTGGGACTTGAAAATCAGGGCACAAACTCATATCTTCTGACTGAAAGGCAGGGCAGAAGCTGCAAAAATGAAAAATACCCTTTACAGATGCCTTTCCGACTTGTTGGCTGAAAATATTTAAACTTCTGTGCCCCTCAGAAAACAGAGTGTGCCTCAGGGTGATGTCCACAAAGCAAGTGCCCATGACTGGGAAATGCTCATCCCAGCTGGGGTGCCGTGCTGCAGGGTTCTTGCGATGAAGTCTGGTTTGTGGTGAGTGAGAGGGGGATGTGCTCACTCTTCTGTATTTAAAATGACTTGGTGCACCGTGTGAAAATTCTCTTCAGTTAAATCTGTGCTGATAATGTTATAGCCAGAAAAGCAGTATAATATATCTGGTTTGGTTGCTGAGGTTTGAATTATTAATATGGTGATTTTTCCCCTCCTTGTGTTGAGGAATTCTGGTTGCCATATCCCATTGTTAGCATCTGCTGTTCTGCAGTGGATGAGGATAATGTGCAACTTTCATTGTTTTTTGCTTTGTTGGAAAGCTTTGAGACTACTGAACAATACTGCATAATTGCATTTTTTGCAGCCAAAAGGAGCACTGGAAAATGCCTTAAAAGGACATGCAAACAACATTCGAATGATCCATAACCAGCAAGTCGTTCCGCTAGAGCAAGCTATGGTAAAATATGAAAGCAATATTAAAACATATTTGTAGAAAATACGAATCTCTAAATTTCTCAAATAGTTCAGAAAGCTGGACCTCTGCTATTGTATAAGCATAGATTACATTTGCATTGTGTCACTGAAGGGTAATCTGGTTAAAGTATGTGTTTAATAAATAGTTTTCCTGCTTATAATACTACTACTTTAATGCTGTCTAAACTCATGACCTTTTTCTTCCCCAATTTTTTTCCTGTATCTATTTGTGATTTTATATGACTAAAAGAGGAAGTGGGGAGAACTTTACAAAATTCTAACCCTAAATCACAAATTTTCTTTTTTGCTTATTGTTTGTCTTCAGTAATAAAAGCAGTTCTCACTTTCACACTTTATTTCTTGGAGTTAGCAGTCACCTAACAGTATTGGAATTGGAAATTCCTGACAGTAGTATTTAGAACCAATGAAACTTTTTTATTGATGCTATAAAAGATGTGAAAGGGCTGCTTCTGCCTGATTTTGCCAGGCACTGATTTGTATAGTATCAAGCTGTCAATCTCGTACATGCTAGGCGTTGCTTTTCCCTCTACGTAACATGAAGACTTTTAGTTTATCCTAGCATCTGATACAGTATTTCTGCCCCTGTCAAAGCCCTCTTATAGAAAAGCATTTGGTCTTCTGTTCCACTCTGATTCTATGCTGTTCTTTCCTAATTAACTCCTAATTATTCTCGTCTCTTTTTCCTTTTACAAAACTGACTGTCAAGAAATACGTTAAGGCTAGGGTAAGTGCTTTTTCCTGTCTGAAACTGCACAACATAGAATTCTCTGAACACTTGGTTCTGATTTTAACTGTTCTGTCTTCTCTCCAAATAAATCTTACTCAGTTTATTGCTACTAACTTTAGTTAAATCTGAAGTCTTCCAGTACATAATTCATAACTTAGTGCTGTTGGTAAAATACTGATCCAATGATTAAAACACATTATATTAGTTTTAATACAACTATTGTTACTATATGTAGTGTGATATGTTGTATTAGAAACAAAATAATCTATAGACGATCAAAGCATGCATTTAATGTTAAAACAGATGGGCTCTTACCTATAGTAATGACTTGAATCTTCCTTCCCTTTCTAATAGAGCACTTTAAATCAGAGCATTAGGTTACTGAAGAGGACATCATCTGAACTTATGGTAAGCTTTTTCTTTCTGGCAACAAGAACATTTTAATGTGTTTTAAATCCATCTGCCACATATGCAGGGCATGTATCTTCAGTACAGCTTTTTCTATTTCTAGCTGTTCTGTTATTGGAAGAGATTGTAATGCATTGAGGTAGTAGCAAGGATTTAGATATTTCTTCTGCACAGCTTTTTCTGCCCTGTCTTTCCCTTCCTCGTAGAAGAGGCAAAAA
>VZTL01006026.1:116896-127999 GCA_013400535.1 Scopus umbretta | reverse complement strand
AAAAAAAAAAATGGTTGGGGTATTTTTTAAAGTATAAATTGTAAACTTAATTGTCACATGATAAAATAGACTCCAGTACAGTTCCATATGTTGTGTTACTCATGTTCCTAAAAACTTAGTTGTTTTTTCTAGAATCCTTGAATGCAAAACTTGGGGGGGACAACCAAGAAACAAAGTGCAAAAATACAACTGAGAAGAGAGCTTTGTGATTCACATTCTTAACCACCTTTTGTCCAATGTCCAGCTCCCACTGGGGCCTGTTTCTTTAGCATTGTGCTCGTTACCTTCCTGCTTCTGCAGCATCAGCATCGCTGTGGGAACCTGGATCTGTGTGGAGGCTTCCGTAGGGCAGCCCGTGTTTCCCCTCTAAGTAGCAGCTAGTGCTTGCACCACAATGGGACCAGCTGCCTTCATGCTCTGCTGGACTCAGGAGAATGAGCAACAGGATGTTTGCTTTTCTGGTAGCAAAGCTTTCTGTTGCCACTAGCCTGCCTNTGTTTGACCCTTAAGTATATTTAAGAAACATCTCTACAGTTTCAAGCTGTATGTACATTATCCTGTGTGTGTTCTTCGAGAGACTTTATGGGGTTGTACATATATTGAAGAAGTGTCTCAGTCATTTTGGATATTGATCAGCAGCATATTCTAGCTGTATAGGCTCATTCTCTAGTAATCAAGAGTTGTGATAGTATATGGCCCACAGTTTTCTTCCTGTGCACTGTGTGTGTCTGTAGTGTGTGTGTGTATATATATATATACACATTGATGAAAGTATTTCTACAATTAAGGAAAGGCAAGTGAATGGAAGAGAAAGCTGATCTAGTATGTAAATTAGTTACATAGGTTCCAGGAAAAGATACTATTCATAACCACTAATACCTTCATTTTTTCACAGTGAGAGAATTTTGTCAGATGATCATGAATATCCTTAGGCAGGCTCACGTTCTGTCTGGAATTGCATATTTTGTCAGGTTTCAACAGGACAGTGACACCAGTTTATCAAGAGAATAGATTCCTGACAATGGCTGCAGAGCCATTGTAACAGCCTGAAAGGGATTTCTTTGTATGCAAACTCCATCTCTTCCTCTCCAGGTTAAGGTGAAAAATGTCATTAGTGCTGTTAATGCTGCCCAGCTTCTCATAAATAACAACGCTTCTCTAGTTATTGTCCAGGTAAGCTTTATTTGATTAAAGTACGTTCATTTATGACGTCATGGTGATAGAGGTTGACTTACTTTTGTCTGTTCCTAGGAGACAAAAAAGTACATGGATACCATAGTTGGCTACTTTGAACAATACATTGAGTGGGTCAAGGAGTCGGTAAGGTGCATTTATGTCATTGAGAGAAGCTGTGTTTAAAAAAAAAAAAGCTAAATAATAATAATGTTGCTTTGATAGTATGTTTTATACTTTCAGTTTGTAAGGTATTTGTACTTATTATGAAGGGGAAAACTTGTCTTCTATAAATAGTCTAGTTGTGTTCCAAATAGAACAGAAATGATGAGTTGTGTTGATTGGAATAAAATGCAAATTTAACATAGTATCATTTTCCAGGACTGAAATCTACCATTTGTGCTAATACTGCACTGAGCCTGACCCTGCTTAGTTCAAATTGATGTCATTACATCTTGTTTTATTTTTCTTTCCTCAGCTGCAGCCTTTGAGAAAATAAGCTGATGTTTTAAAGATGTGTGTGTTCAGTTGATAGCATATCCCACAGGAATTTATCTTGAATTTGGATAGGGTGAGAGATAACAATTTAGTAAACAGTATCTGTAACTGTAAGCAAGTTTGGAGATTGTTACTTATTTCTTTTAGATACTTCAAGCTGTATGGGTTTTTAATCTGTTTTTCAGATTGCCGTGGAGGTAGCAGCATGCAAGCCTATTGCCAATGTGATAGATACAGCAGTAGATATTTTTTTATGCAGCTATATAACTGATTCTGTGGTAAGAAATATTTTCTGTTACTCAAAATTGGGGCATCAAGTGAGAAATTCTTTGAACATAAATCTGCATTTAATTATTCTGGCTAGACTATTCTAAAGTATAATAAAGTATCACATCCAAAGCTATGCAAAGCAAAAATGTTCTGATCTGGATCAAGTCCAAAGCCAAACCAGTGCTGGACTTGTTTTAGGTTCCCATTAAACTTGGGCTTCTATTAGCAAGAATTCTGTGAAATTAACTGTTCTTACTAAATTTCTTCCAACTTGAATTGCAATCTAAATACAGTACTACTGGTTTGGAATAAAAATTCTGGAAATAGTGGGTTTCCGTTTGCTTGATTCTGAACCACCTTGAAACGGGAAAGCATAAAGATCTGAAGTTTCAGCTGTAACCATTTCTAACAAGGGGATAGGGAGGGAGCATGAAGTGGGTGAGAAATACCAAGGAAAAACTTTCTCAGGTATCTTTCCTGGAATCTAGAAAACCTGCATGAGGTTTTGCCACTTGACTTGTAGGAGACAGATGTTGATTCATTCCTGTACAGTGGAGACTTTGAGCATGACTGGTAGCAGTTCGTAAGGGCAATGTTAGCTTTTTCATCTTGCCAAAAGAGCTTGGAAAGAGGACAGCACGTATTAAAAACAGAGTAAGAAACCACGTGCCTGGAAACCACCTAAAACATCTCCTAGCTATTATTTAGCTTTATGGCACTTTTAGCTAGGTCCTAATCATACCAACAGTAAATGCATGTAATCAGTCACAGCCAAAGCACTCTAACCTTGATAATGCTTAACCATGAAATGCTTAACCTTGGTAATGCTTAACCGTGACAACCTCCTAACCTGCCGGAATCATGTTGTACGTGTTGATTGTCTCGTATGTTACAGAGCTTCTGTTCTCCTTTGTGTAGCCACTAACCATCTGGTGGGAGATGGACCATGATTTTTCTGATGATAGAACTTAGCTGAGTCCCCTTATAAGTCAAAATGCCTCCAGCCAATACAAATCAAATTTGAAAAATCATTGTTTTAACATCTAGTGATAACTCAGTTCAACTGTATGATAATGGAATTAGTTACACAAACAAGCTGCAGTTAGCAAGTTGAAAAGTACCTTGAGAACGTGCTGGAAACTCAGATTTTGACAAGAACCACAAGAAGGACAAATACTTTAAAATATCAAGAAGGGAAAAAGAAATCATGTGGCTAGTAAATTAATGCTGAGACATGAAATTACTTTCTAGCCCAAGGCTGACTACATTGAAATAACTTCTTAAGGCACTATGGCTGTGTAACTTTTAGCAACTTTGGACATATTCCTGTTTGGTTACCTTTGTAAGACAGTGGTGTTCTTACTTTAGTTCACATTGACAGTGGAGAATGCTTAACGTGCCCTGTTCCACACTAGTGTAAGGAGCCTCAGGTAGTCCACAAGACCAATGCCACTAATTTCTACTGTGTTCTTCCAGTAACAATGCTTAGACTATCAAGTGAGGATTCAGTACTTCTCTGATAAATTTTCTCTGTGATGATTTTTTTCCTGGATTTTGCTTTGTTTCAGAATACCTTCTGGTTTGGTTTGGGAGGCTCTTCAATATTTTTAATTCCTGCCATAATTTTTGCTGTAAAACTCTCCAAATACTATCGTAGAATGGATACAGAGGATGTCTATGATGAGTAAGTATATACTCCTAAGTAAGCTAAATGGCAAATTGGTTGAAATGTTTTTTCTAGTGTCTCACGTGAAGACACTATAATCCTTAAACTTTGCATGCTGTCAGATTAGAGCTGCATGTTCTTGTGGAAATACTGCGGGTTTGAGTTGGTGCCTGCAAAGTGCTTCATGCAGGTGGGCTTTGGTTGCCTTGACTTGCCACGATTCTGTGCAGATGTTGCCCGCTCTGACTTTGAGAAACTTATTGCAGAATGAGGTCTTCAGAGCTGCGTGTAGAGCATTTATATACATATCTTCCAAATGTGCAAGTGATTAGCTTTGCTAAGTAACCTGTTAAAGTGAATTATGCTTGCTTTGTAATCTCCTTGAATTAATTATTTGCTTTCTTACTGTCTTAGTTATTCCTAACCAGTCTTTCCTTTTTCAATTGCAGTTCCTCTGTCTCAGGGACTTGGCATTTTACTTTATGATAACTGTTCTTACATATTTTCCCATCAGTTTTGTTTTTACTGTTTTCTTTTCTGTTCTTTGTTTCACTCATTGTTCAGTTAGCCTGTGCACTGCATTTCTCAAATTTCACACTGGTCGTTTTTCATTACACATCCACAAGTCAGGAGAGCAGAAACAGGCACATACAGCTAAAATGACTCACTCATTAGTGTCTAGTTAATTACTCCTCCTTTTCTGTGTTTTTTAGTGTTGAAACTATACCCATGAAAACGTAAGACATTTTTGCTGGTATTTGTTAAAATTATTTTATTTAGGGGGGGAGGCTTTATATTCTTAATGTAACTTGTTACCTCAAAAGAGGTAACATGTTCTGTTTCACCAGACTTCATAGTTTATATTAGAGTATCCAACTCAGCAAGAATAGCAAAATAATTAATTAATTTTTGGAGAAGATAAAAATATTAAAAACCTAAAATTATAATTATGCCATAACTCCTGAATGTTACAAAGGAAAAGTTATCTTCTATTGTACAGACACAGTTTATCTTTGCATATAATAGCATCATCCATGTACATGTCTTAGAAGCCATACTGTACATAGTGCATCTTACAGTTAACATGGTCTTTCTTGGTGTATTTATTTTATTACAGTACAGAAAATGGTAATAATGGTTATCATAAAGAGCATTTATATGGTATACACAATCCTGTTTTTACAAGGTAAACCAAGTCTGAAAATGCATGCCTTCATGTGTCCTTACCTAATCTACTATATTAATCAACTATCCAATTTTCTGCATGTTTTAAAGTGAATCACTTAATTCCCTATTTATATTTTTTGCATGATTACTCACTATAGCAATGCTGTATGATTTATATTTCTCAAATATTCTTTACGTAATAGCAGATATTGTAGTAATTGCCAGCGACTTAACAAAGCAATTGCCTAAATTTGATCTTAAAATCCAGGTAATTAGGTATTTATCAAGTGGGTGGTCCTAAATGGATAAACATATTAAAAAACTCTGATAGCAATTGAAAGTGATAGGATGGGATGCATTCTTACTCCCAGGTTATTCTATTTTTTAGATGGTGAGGAGAAGACCTTCTCCTGTGCAAAAGGCAGGTGATCTGGGGTATGCAGAAAACATGAACAGAGAAAATGGGTGTTTGTGCATGGGTACAACTAGTGTAACATCACAAAACCAGAAACTCGTTATGTTTAAAAAGGAGGAGGTTTGGGTGCTTTACAGCACAAAAGTTGTAGAGACAGAAAAACCCTAGCTAGTTGCGAGACTTTCAGTTTCCAGAGGGAATGACATAAGATGTCCCACAACTTCAATATTTGGATTTCCAAAACATCGGAGTTGCTTAAGGAAGCATATAATTTATGGTTGACATCTGTAGCTCACTGTGCCTTAACTTTCAACTTCATGGCTGAAAATACAGGTTGAGTATTGGCAGAGAAGTAAGGTATCACCTTCTTTCAGTAAGGAATAAATATGAAGAGAGCTCAAAGTTTGGAAGTCTTGTCAGTTTTTATGGCTGCCTTAGCTGTAAATTATTATTTATTAGAACTGTACTTTACGATAATTATTTACTGACCAAATCCTGATTCCACGCTTCCTTCTGAAGGAAGTATTTATATATAACGATCTTTTAGTGATATTTATGATCACAGTTGTCATGGTCTGTTCTGCAACTTAAGGGCACTCCCTAAATTAACCTACAAGGTGTTTAATTCAAAAGTACTCTCCACTGGCATATCTAAGGACGCTCAGTTTTAAGGATTTATGATATTCTACATAACAGGAAACTAATAATTGCTCGGGCCTTAGAAGTCCCTTTCTGATCTTTGAATCTTTAATATGAATGTTAATATTCTTGAGATTCATAGCATGTTTTCTGTGATATTGCAGTGATTGATGAATAATTTAATACAGTGTTCCTGAATAAGCTAAAAATTACTAACATAAAATGTTTTAAACAAAGACCCAATAGTTCAGTCCTGACTTCTTTTTCCTAAATTTTAAGTTACTCAAAGTGGACTTCAGTAATAAATTGTAAGGATTCAGGTTGAAGCAATGCTGTCTTCTGATGTGCTGAGATAATTTGAAAAACTGCTAGTTATGAGACACATGCTTTGAATTTCTCAGTCTGGGATTCCCATAGCAATAGAGTCTTGTTTTTCATTTTCATTTCAGCAAACTCTTCGCTTTTATGCTATCCTTGCTTTTTCTGATTTCCTACAAATTATTTTGGGAGTTACTCTGAGAGATAGGACTTCGAATAGATCTCTCTAGACCTGTATTTCCACAGGCCTAAAGGATCCCATTGTTTGGGGTTTGTTTTTTTTTTTTTCTTTTCATCCTTTGAAATCAGCTGATTATTTTGCTGGAAAGAGATGCAAGTGTATATAGATATATATTAAAAAATATACATAAATGCAATATGATATCTATATGAGCTATATTTGTATAGATATCTCACACGGGTGATTTGTATATACAAATGTTGAAGACACAAATAACCTCAAACGCAGCCATCATTTTTGTGAGAGTAAAATTGGAGGCTGGATTAAATTCTTTTAAATGGGTTAAATTAATTAAAGAAGTGGTGTTGAAAGTTAATCCAAACAAATACAACCAGAAAGTTTGGTGGTGAATCTATTTCCTCTTGTTTGAAAAATTCTTGAATAAATGGATAAAAGCTTGAGAACAGTTTGTGCCAACTGAGCTTGTCTCACCTTAGTTAGACATGGTATTTCTGTTGCATTTGTGGGCAAAAGAAAACTATGGTTTCGGTTTGTGTTTTTTTTTCTTGTATAGCTCTGTGGAACAGTGGTAACACATACTGGAAACACTAAGGGGTAAGTAATAAGCTTTTTAAGTCAATTTTTGGTCTGTTACTACTTTACTATTTTATAGAAGGGTGCTCTGCTTTTGGTAATGAGTGCTGTAAGGTTTAAAAATAAAAAAATTAAAAAATTACTGAACCATAGTGATGTTCATATAAAAATCTGTGCCTTAATTCTGTTTAAATTACTTTATAATTCTGTCTTCATGAAATTTTCCTGAATTGTTTTTGTGATTATTTCCAGGCTATATAAATGAGGCTCAAGATTCTTCTACGGGAATATATCCTTATTCTTCCAAGTGTATTGGCATTTGCATTCATCTTCCAAATCCTGAGCCACTTGTATTATGCCACCCGTACTGTAAATCCCAAATGTACTATTGAATGTTATGCCATAAACTACTGTACAGGATATTTTGCGATCAGGGCACTGCCTCTCAAATACCACTGTTCAAGGCTTGAATTCAAATGTTTTTTGTTTTTTACTTTTTTACACTGGGATTTCTACCTTACATCACAATATATAAATTAATTAAACAGCCTTTGCCTAGCAATCCTCTGACAGTTGGTCAAGTTCTTATCTTAAATCATTGATTTGTGTTAAATACAGTACATACACGTTTACATAAAAATACATTTTGTATACAGAGACTTTTGTATATATGTTTTTCTTAAAACTTGTAAGTGTTTAGTTAAGATTTTAATATTGTGTAATACTCTTTACAAATGAATTTACCAGCATGATCAGTGTTGCTATTTGGTGCTCTTGAATGACCACGTTGGACAAAATTTGAAGTGTACTGGGATCCACAGTGTCTCCTTGTGTCTCTGAAAAGTTCAGTTGCAGTTTTGTTTTCTCCCTCTTTTTTAAATTATTTAATACTTAGTGTTTTTTGCAGTATAGACCTAAAAGGGACTTTTTTGAGAAGCTTGTTTTGAAACTCTTTGGGTGGGAGGGTTGGGAGTGTGCGTGGCGCATAATATAGCGAAAAAGCTTAAGCTTTCTAGAGCTCAGTAGCACTCAAAAAGAGCATGAGAGATGTCATTTGTTGGTGATTTTTAGAATGCTTTACTTTCTGTCTCCCTTTTCCTCATTCACACTCACTTCTGCAATGTCCTGAATAGTATCACTGTTAAGCTGTGGTTCTTTCAGGGGGCAGTGATACTATTTTTGCTAAACAATTTCAAAATATGATTTCCAATATTGAAATTCAAATATGTTTAGCAATTGGAGTTAACGTTTTTACTATTAGAGTTATTGCCTTGAATTTATGCATACAGTTGCATTGCTGAATTAGTTACCAGCAGAATTCATCAACAAGGCCAAAAATATCTGTATTACTAGTGTAAAACATTTCAGCAGGTAAAGTAATTAGGTATATTGATCCAAAATAGTGTCTCTTCATGTATCAGTATTGTTAACGTTGTTTCCAACAAGGTTCATTGGCTTGAAGTAGGGATAATCCTGTAAATCATTCATATAATTTTAAAGAAATGCTGAAAAGTGATACAAGTATTTAATCTGGAATAACCTTAAATTTTTCGTTTTTAGGTCATAAATGGAAACATTTCTAATTGACAGTATGTAGCATATGTGTATATGTAATGTTCAGAACTGCAGATTTTTAAAAGTTTCTATTTTTAATTTGAGAAAATGTTCCCAGTTCATTTAAATAAAAAAGAACTTGCTTAACTACCTGATGTTTGATTCTCAATTGTTTTGTTGTGTAGACCTGTCTCAGAAGAGTTTCACTGAGTTCAAATCTTATGAAAATGAATTTTTTTACCCCGAATAAAATATTTCTGCTATATTTGACTTTTATTGATGACTTTAGCTTAAGTGAGATAAGAGACCAAGAACTGGGGCAGGAAAGACTGAAAGAACATTGAGTCTGGGTGAGGGAGCTTCCAGCTTCCCCAAAGGATGTGATTTATGCAAAGATGGTAGGAGTCGAGCTAATGAGTTGTGAAGGATATTCACATATCCTGCAAGTGCTCAAGGTGTTACCGCTTGCCTCTGTTGCAATTTCTGTAGCACTGACAGCAGAATTAAACGTTTGCCAGTTCTTCAGCTCCCATCCCACTGCTGGCATCCTAGCTTAACTTGTAAAAGGACAATTGTTTTCCACTGATATAACAGACCATGAGCTCTTTCATCTGAAGCACAGGCAGACAGAGGGCACAAATGTCAGATGGGAGCGAGACAAACACTTGGCAGCAGCATATTAACTATAATACATAAATATACCAGAGCTCTTGAGTCCGAGCTTTGGTATTTATCCTTATCCTTGTAGTCTGATGTGTTTGCGTGATTACACTTCAGAAACTTTCAGAACAAGAGATCTGAAACTGGTATAAAGTAACTTTTAAGTAGTTTTGAACTCTTTAACAATTGTTAGAACAAGAGAGATGAATACTTTTAGTCTCTAATCTAGGAATTGTCAGTGCTGTTGTGCATAACCAAGTGTAAATTATACATTTGTTTGTCAACTATTAGGTGGTCTTTGTGTGCGTGCAGTAGGGATTTGAAATTCTTGAAATTAACTGTGAGGTAGGCATCTGCTGGCTGGATGACAGGTGAAAAGACTCCCCAGAAAACAACAGAAGCGTGAATTGTGACTCTTAAGTAGGCTTGTACCATTGCTATTTCTCCTAAGACTTGACTGGAGAGCCATGCCACTGTGCTCTGAAAGAGGCAGTCAGGAGGAACAAATGGCAAGAAGCTAGAAATAAAATGTCTACTCAAAATGTTATTTTAACATCCTTAGAGAGGGGACAAAAAGAAAAAAAACATTGTTCTCTTCCTCAAATGGTATTTAGTCATGGGGAATGTCATGACGTGTTCACTGGAAGAAAAAGGTTCAGGCTACCCAGAATGGCTGTTCCAGGTGGCTCCATCATCAAGCAAGCAGCTTGCTCAGACTAGCTGGGGTGCCACAGCAGCTAGGGACTCTCTTGTCAGGTATTAGAGAAGCATTTTTTGCAATTTTATTTTTTCTGTTCTGCTTCACTGTCTGTGTTTAATGAATGGTTTTGCTTTGGTATTTTCTTTAGTGGTACCTGCTGAATGGCTAGATACGCAAAATGGTATTCTGTTCCGTTACCTATAGCCATTCTTAAACCCAGGGTTTCTAGCACCCCACAGTTATTCAAGCATACCTAAATAAAGCGATACCCCTTCCAGAAGCTGTTCAGGTTGGGCTGGGTGTAGCATACAAGTCTTTGAAAGAAGTGTCTGGTGGGGTCTTAACTAGCCAGAAAAATACTGTGGCTTGCAAAGTATGGGAGGCATTTTTCCTCATGATCTCCTGAATGCTTAGGGAGTTACCATGATTTTCCATAGCTCTGCTTTTAGTTACTGCGGCAGAAATGGCTAGTATGGGATTCTGCACTAAAATATTTCTATTCTGTTGCCTTTGGTTTATGGCATTTTTACAGCTCATTTATTATGAAAAGGAAAATATTTATTTAGAAAAAAGTGAAAGGTGATAAAGTACAGATATCTGTCTGACATGATCTGGGGTCTGTTCCCTGCTGCTGAGACCCATGATAAGCTAGTTCTGTTGTCTTGCTCTGTTGGCTGAAAGTAACCCATGGTGTGACAATGATGAGAAAGCTTCCAAATGTTTGGTTTCTGTTTAGGCCTGTAATACCTCATTTTGCTAAAGCTTTATTCCTTATCTTGCTTAAAGTCTAAAAATCTTTCATGGCTCAAAGAATGTGCAGTTGATCTTCCACGTGTCCCCACTGCATGTCATGTGCTGACAAAATAGAGCACTAAAATTGCATGCTTACGGTGCAAATCCACAGAAAACCTGTTCCACAAATCAGCCTTTATCAGTAGGACACATTTATAATCATCCAGATGTAGCTGCATAGATTACTTTGGCACTTCTCTTTTTTTACTTCAATGTGGTCTTGCAAGCGCTGGCATGAAGATAGCTGCAAAGCAGCTGGAGAATGGAAAATATCTGTTAAAAATCAAATATGACATGTTCATCCTGGATAGGAATGTGCTTCTCAGTTACACAACTATCGTTCTGTATTTAACTGCACTTACAAGATTTGTCTTGTTACCTTCTTGGGAGTTCACAGGTTATTTGACACTCCCTCAGGCTACAAATTATGGGCACATGCCTACTGATGTTTGATTTATTTTTTATATAAAAACCAA
>VZTL01006026.1:92235-116855 GCA_013400535.1 Scopus umbretta | reverse complement strand
CCCCCCCAACTTTCATCCCATGTTTCGCTGGAAAGAGGCTTCTTTGTGCACTGAGCCTTTAAATTGTGAGCAGCCACTTACTGCTTTCACTTTTTCGGATCGTGTTGCTCAAGGATCTCCGTCGACTCCTCTCACCATGAAGAGTTTTGCTTTTCTTTTCCTAGTAGTGATCTGTGGCATGGGAGGATTGGGACAGAAGCTGAAGCCAAAGAAAAGAAGCAATGGTGAAGAAATCAATTTTCGGACTAAAACCAAAGATGTTTGCACAATGAGCATGAGCGGAGACGAGGAGATGAAACTTAGAATTGAATGCAGAAGCCAAGGCATGTCCTACTGGTGTGAATTCACTGGCAATCCATCAGTCTGTCGTGCTTTCAGAAACAATCCAAAGATTTACTGGAATCAGATTGCCATGGAACTTAGAAAGCTCCCCCACGCTTGTGAATCCACGCAAGTGTTGAAGGCTACCATGTGCCAAAAGGCTCCCGCAGAGGCTCTCATGAAGCAAATAGCTGCTGGTATGGAGCCAGAAGATCTAGCAAACCAGGACAAATCAGTCCAGAAAACTTCCACTTCTATGAGGGGAGCAGGGAAAAGCTCAGTTAAGAAAGTAGGGAAACCTCCAATACTACCTCTTATAAAACCAACCCAGCGTGGTCAAGGGTCTGAAAATGAAACGGAAGCAATGAAACTGGCACGGGAACATTGCTGGGAATCCCTGCATGGTTTCTGCTCCTACATTATTGGCATCTTTAGAGGTTAAGGATTTGCTTCAGGTAAAACTTCCATCTTCAGGCACAGCAAAATAAGTAATAGTAATTCTGTTGTAGTTCTGTTCTATTTTGATCTTGGGGGTCTCTCAGGGGTGTGGACAGGGAGGTTCTAGGCGCTCTCACTAAAATCTAACTTGGCAAAGCCTGTACTGTTTGCTTCTCAGGGGCTGGATGGCTTAAGCTCCCAGTGATGGCTACCTAGTTCAGGACTCCCTGACAGGCTCCTGTGAGGTCTTTAGTATGTACTGAGGTGTTTGTCCTATCTGTTACCAATCCTGTGGTATTTCAGTTCTAACTGTTTGAATTGGGCTTGTTTTCTGCCTTCTGTCATTCCTTCGTTCTTGTGCTGACTTTTGGATTTAAGCCAGTGAAGTAAAATAACTAATGCATCAGATCCAATAACAAATGCATCGGCTAGAACAATTTAAAACCGCATTCAGAAATTGAGAGGATAAAGCTTGTTCATCAAGACTGCTAGTTAATAACCATTTTAATCCTAAAAATCAGTTCATAAACAACTTGCAGAAATGGGTAAAACCGAATGGACTGTCTTGGTTTGCGGGTCTGTTTCTGTAGCGGCAGTAGCAGGCGCTTGTCTGGTAAGTCCCAGGTTTTTGGCCAGGATTTAAGAAGGCAAAGCCCTTGCAGAAGTGATTGGGTTTATACCCACTTCCATTCCGGCTCAGGGAGAAAGCCAGGAGCTGGTGACTAAACCTGGCAAACTTTTGATGGAAATGGGAATACGTGCATGAGACAGCAAGTGTTTAGGCTGCTAATGACCTTACTTGTGCTTAATACAGCAAAGTGACTAACTTTTTTTTTCTTTTTTGTTTTGCAGAGAAAAATTTTTACAGCTGAAGAAGGGTCCTTGCTGTAGTTTAATAATTTAGATGTAAGAATTTTGGTTTAAAAATGAGTCATCTCTATAAATCTTGTACCTGTTCTCTCTTTGCACCCCTAAAATGAAGCTTTTCAACAGCCCTGAAAAATGCATAAAACTGGAGTGACTGTACTTAAAGTGTTAGGATGAACTAACTGTTCCTAGGTCTGCTACACTTCAAGGTGTACGGCATTTACGTGACCACGGTTCCACTGACTCTGAATAGGTTTTTGTGTGTGCTGATACGCTTCAGTGTGTTAGAGATGAAAGCTGTAAATGATGCTACAGTTAGTGCAAACAATAAAAATAAGATTTCTGAAAACATACTCAGTGTGCTTTCTTAAAATTTTAAATGGTGCTACTGGTATAAAGTCATGGTATTTGATACTTGATTCTTAAGAGATTGTTGGTAGAACGTGTAAGAGAAGTTACAGGTCTGAGTCATTACTTTCCCACTATGAATGTCTTTCCATTAATATTTATATTTTCAGTGTTACTATGTTTACATTACTATGGTAAGTTTCAGCCAGCAGGGAAAAAAAGGTTGGCGAAATAAGAGAGTAATGTAAGAATACATTTCTAAACATAGGAGATGGGAAGTGTTCATCTGTGATGCATCCACAGAGTTCAGTGTCATTAGGATCTGTTAGGGGTACCATTAGTGTTCAGGTTCAGTAAATATTCCGAAAGGTAACTCATATCTATGCACTGTGGCACTGGCATAAATCTCATCAAAACACAAAGCAAGACCTTATAGCCTCTCTTCAGAGATTAAAACACATTTATATTCAGATTATTTTTAACAATGATCCCTTTTGTTCCCAAGTGAGCTTCGCATCAGAGATATAACTGGAAAAACTTTGTACCACAGAAATTAGTAGTGCTTTATATTTGCCATTAAACAGTTTCTGCAAGGCATTGTTACACTGAAGTACTCCCCAGCTTTACTCGCAAATTTCATGATTCCCAATCATGACTGTCCAGTCACTAAACTTTATGCCTTTTAACAAAAAAACTTGAAATAATTTTCTGTCCCCAAACCTCTTGAAATACACGGAAAGGAACAGTAAGTAATGAACACAGGATCAGTGCAGAAGGTTGTGTGTACAAGGCAGAAATATAGCTTGAATGCTGATAACATGCAAGCTTGAGCAAGTCTGCATTTTTGTCAGCCATAAATATAGTGGGGTTAATCTTGTAACTTCAATTACCCTTGCCAGGATCTTGCGCTGTGAGTAAAAAATGTAGTAGTACACCTATTCACCTATTTCTGTCATAGAAATTACTATAATTGTTTGATTTGCAAACATGCAAAATGCATCAAAGGGATAATTGGGAATTATTTGGAAATGGTAAGGGGAGGTCGAGGGTTTTCTTGAGGTGTGTTTTTAAAATATGTTAAAACTCCTCTTTTATACAAAATCGACACTGCTGAGTGAATATTTTGCAGTAGTATCCACTACAATGGTAATGACGTCAAAAATGAGACAATGTCTTGCACTGAGAGAGGTCTGGGAGGATCAATCGCCCACCATACTGATAGCAGGAGAAAAGAGGAGGTTTCATCAGTTCACCAAAAGAAAATTTTCCCCTTTATGCCCTCTTCTTTGTATGTGCACTGAGCACAGGAGGCAGCAAAGTTGCCTGACGCTTTGTAGAGCTCTTGATGAACAGTCTAAAATGTGTGGCCATCACTGATTCTGCTTGGTAGGTGGCAAATGTCACATACACTTGCTAGTGCACTGTTTCCCAGAGAACTGGCATCTCATTTCAGTGGAGCAGAGCTCTGCTGCACAGGGCTGTGTGCTTGGCACTATGTTGTCTGGAATGACCACTGGAAGCTGCACTGTTGAAGTGGAAACTAGAAATCAAAGAGTCTTGCACCAAAGGCCCCTCTTTCATGAGATACTTCTTGTAAAATATCCAGGATACAAATTACATAGTTAAGCACAAAATTTTACAAAAAGGTGAAGGTTTTGGTGCCAAGGCGATACAAGGCTTGGATTGCATTTCATTAGGCTGTGTTACATACCCTCAGCAAGTCAGTTAGCTGTAATGGTCTTGCTTTCAAATGTTTAAAAATTGAACGTTAACTGAAATACCCCACCTTAGTGTAACAGCGCTGTGATTGTATCAGCTACATTTCCATTTAATTGTGTTTAGCACTAGAAATGTACAGTTGTGACATTTCGGTTACCTTCTTGCTGTGAAAGTGCTATTCATTAATGAAAGATGAATTGAGAAGTGTTTGTGGTGAGTTTAATGCACTCTTCAAGTACCTCGTGAATGAATGAAACCTGCTGTTCCATTCATTTTAGGTTAACCTGGTAGTCCCCATATACGTAAGTAGCTCAGGAAATCTGCTCAAGTGGAGATGGAATTTGTCTTTGTTTTCCTGACAGAGGAACAGCAGGCAAAAATGTTTGTCTGGATTCCTGCAACCAGGGAGATCCCTGATAGCCAGCCCCACTGCTTGTGCTGCTAATTCAGTGCAATGGGAGGTAGTCCACCTGCCTCAAGATCCTCACATTTAGGTTCCTGCAGAAACATCACAAGTATTCACTACTTTTACAAGGTAAGTCTCCAAGAAAAGCAAAATGATGCAGTTGGATAACCTGAGAATAAAAAGCTGTGTATTTTAACACACATAGTTAAGATCCAAGAAAGACTGGAGTGAGTCTAATGGAGAGCCACCAAGATGGTCGGGACTGGAGCACAGTCCTGTGAGGAAAGGCCAAGGGAGCGGGTCTTGTTCAACCTGGAGAAGGCTTTAGGGGGGATCTAATAGCCAGCCCCCAATGCATATAGAGAATACAGAGCTAGGCTCGTCACTGACTTGTGTGATAGGAGAAAAAGAGATCATGGTCACAAATTGATACAGGTGAGTGCTGACTCGGTGTACAGAAAAACATTCACTGTTAGGAGGGTAAACACAGGAGCAGGTTCCTCAGAGCAGGTCTGGAATCTCAATCTGTGGAGCTTTTCAAGACCAACTGAAAAAGTTTAAGCATGTTATTTGCATTCACTGTGACCCTGCTTTGAGCAGGAGGTTGGACTACAAACATCCCAAGTTGCCTTCTGGCCTGAATGATTCTATGATTTACAATGGAAATGCAGAAGAAAGCTTAAAAGTTCTGGTGATTCAATAATAAACATCTCTGTTAGCATCCATGTCTCCTTAAAGTGCAAAAAATGCTCTTGGATCAGCTATACTAACCATATCAAATTGAATAAGACACAATTTTCTGAAGTATGTTCTGATGTCAGATCCCATCATTAAGTCAAACGCATTGTCTTGGATAACTTCATGTTCAGTGCCTCTGTCTTTTGGTACATGTTTTTATTTAGCCTGGTTTTCACAGCAGAGAAAATCACCAAGAAATTCAGGTATTAAGGAACACTGACCATTAGGTCTGTTTGCCTTAAAATCAAATAACAGAAAGTAAGAAAATTGCTATTTGCTGTGTATGGGTTGTGTAGGTTGGGTTAAAGTAGACCAAATCCACACCTCAATAATGTTGCCCAGTCTGCCTGTAAATCATCTCCACTATGCAGTAGTGCACTCTGGTGTTTTCTGAGAGAATTGTTTAGGTATGTTGTCTGGTCATTCTTGTATGGTTTGCAGTCTTATGTTTTGCATTTTTAATTTTTCAGTAGGTGTCGTAGTTGATATGGCGTGGATTGTAGGGACAGAGATCCTCCACAAAAAATTAGAAGACAAAGGAAAAACTGAAATTTCCTAATGTTGCCAGTTGCCTTCCTGCTTCTTTAGGAGCCTTATGGTTGTCCATTTCTTTTTTCTGTTTCTCTTGCTGCTACTTCTCCCAGTCTCTGCTTTCTTCTCTGAAGAGGAGTCAGATGCAGCATGGGAGATTTCCTTTGGCGCTCTCTGCTTTTCCCCTTACAAACAAGATAACTGCTCTCATCAGACTGCACAGATCATTCTACAATGACAAGAAGTATGCGATACATACACAAAATAAGAAAACAAAGCAGAAGAGATGCAGTCAGTATGATGACAAGACACTGGTATTGTCTCATGGACACGTCATATCAGACACACTGAGAATCTTGTTTAGTTCACTTTCACAGCTTGTGTACAAAGTTAACTGTGTACACATTAGGCAGAAGGCCTCTGAAATTCCAGAGTAGCTATATTACAGTATGTACAGAGCAAGAAAAAACATTAAGCCGTGTCGGATTTGGAGCGGAAGTCCACGTTCCCCTCCCTCTCCTCAGCAGGTTATAAAACTGTTTGCATAACCAGCTGCTCGCCGTAGGCATCCGACCCATGGTACGCTCCCCCGGCCTCCAGGCTTACAATGATTATAGTCAGGAGGAGAAACAGAGGTGTCCTTTTAGGTCTGCTGGCTGCAGACGTGAAAAAATGCATCGCTCTGTCACTGCCGCTGCCGCCCGTAAAAATTAATGTGCAAATGGTGAAATTGGTTGCCCCTTTATTTGTCTTACCAGCATAATGTCGTGTGTGAGGGGGCCCTCCCCACAAATGAGGCTGTAATAAAATTAAGAATTTGCCTAGGAAATAAAGAGGGCTAGAAGCTTCCTGTTGCAGGAAATGGTGAGCAAAATTAAGGCTCTGAATTCTGACAGAGGGGCCTTGCGTTTCCTCTGCCAAAAGAGGCAGGCAGGCAGGCAAGAGTGCTGCCCACCCTTCTCCCTTCTCGCTCCCCCCTCAAGTCAGGCGCTGGCCACATGGGTGCTGTCACCAAGGTACTGAGGTGATCCAGTGCGGGAATCCACAAATTTGTGTTTGCAGCTGGGGCAGGTTATCTGATGGCCTTGTGATCACGCAGGACACCTGGTCGGTGTGGGAAGGTGGCAGGAGGGAAGTGTGGAGTAGGGTTTCTACATCTTTGTGCAGAAGACATTACCCGAGACCCTCATGGCTCTCTGGTGCCTCAGATGGCACAAACGAAGCTGAAGCTCAAGTGTTTGAGCAGCGCCTGTTTTTGCATGGGGAAAAAGTTGCATGGCTTCCATGAGGGTCATTTTCTGAGCGAGCTGCCTGTGGCTCAGGTGTGAGCAGGCTGTGCAGGCCCTGGGGGAACTGCGTGCTGGGGGGCCATGTTGCAGTGCTGGGGTTGCGTTGTGGCTCTGGGGCACCGAGTGATGCCAAGGAGGGTGGTTTACTGGCACATGTAGGCATTTTGGGTGTTCTGCGGCATCCAGCTGGGAGCAGTGGTGCTCAGAGGAGGTGTGGCTGGCAGAACCCTGCTGAGGGCTGGAGGCCAGGGCAGGAGAGACACCGATGTCTTTCAAGTTGTGTTCGTGAACTTGGGCCATGGGGCGGTGGGTTTGCCTTAAGGGTGGATGCCGGAGCAGGCTGTGGAGACGTGGTTCATCAGGACAAGATCTCCATCTGTCCCCAAGACCTGCCTCAAATACTGCTGTCCCCCATGACCCATCCTGAGCCGCTTTCCCTTGTCAGAAAGATGTTCCAAGACCTGTTGTTAAAACCTGCCCATAGAAATCTGCATTGCATCTGCCATGAAGATAAGCTATGCCAGGATGACAGGAGATACTTTTCACAATATACCAGACAAGAAAAGGTAAGAGCCATTGAGTAGCACCAACGAGGAGCATCATCTGTAGCCATCTGCTTTCCCTGCCTTCTTGAGCCTGAAATATTTTACGTAGTTGGAAGCAATTCAATAGCCTTTGGTTTTGCTTCACACTGATTGCATGGCGTCTGGACATCTTCTTGGCTCAGGGTGAGTCAACAACCGAAAGAAATTAGAAACACTATTTGCCTTCAGCTTATGGAACTATAAATACTTTTATAGACTATTACATACTTCACCACAACAGCAGCAGCGTCCTTTGGCAGGAACATACTTCATCTGAAGTACAATAGATTAATCACAGTGATTTGATGGAACAGGCAAACTTTTTTTGGTTCCTCACTATTAATCATTTTTTTTTGTGGAGGATTATGTCATAAGTGTTTTGTGACTTGGAAAGAACCCAGGATCCAAAATTAAAGATTACCTTAAATCCCTACCACCAGACAAATTATTCTTCTGGGTATATCATGGCCCTTTTTAAACTTCCACATATTAGTTGAACTCGAATAGTGAAGAGCAGTATATGACTACTTTGCAGCTTCAGCATAATTTACATGAGCAAAGAAAACATACTGTCAAGGATGAGAAAGCAGTGTAGAAAACTGACTGTCTTCAGCATCTGTGAGAAAAAAGGCACATTGTAACTATCTGAGAGAGCAGAAGAAAACCATCTGAAAAGGAAATCCTCAGGTAATTAATTGTCCACGTCATCATTCTGTCTGTGTTTTCTCCTGCATTAATCTAAAAGTTATTCAAAACAAAAATAATTGTTGCTATTTAAAGAGACATATAACAATAAATTGCCAGTGTGCTTTCTACAGCAGCTCTGTGTGAGTGCATCACTTGTCAGCCTGTAGACCTGGAAAGGAAAACAGAATACAACAGAACACTGAACTCGGCTAGAAATTACTTTCTCAGTTGTAGAAATTGTTTAAAACTGTAATACATTTTATTTCCACATTGGCTTCTCCTGGTACGTTTCAGGATGTTTACAAAAAAAAGAAATATAAAGGTAACTTTCTTGCCTCTCTCTGACATAGACAAGTATAGTTATCCATCTTTAAAAGGTTAGGAAACAGAGACATGTAAGGGGGGCTTTGACAGAAGCTGGTTTGTTAAACATACTAGGTGTGTATTTAAGCAGAAACAAAAATTTAATACACGTTTTTGTAATTCTGCTAGATGAGTACACACATGGGAACAAATTCTATACCTCACATGCCCCAGCTTCGAATCTTGAACGTGCAGTGAGGGCACTCTCAAAGAGAGCCAGCCCGTTACAGAGTTTTACTGTGGCTGTAATCAGGTTATGCTTATAGGTACAATAATGACATTCTGCACTGCAAACGCCATCTCTTTCTCAGGTCTTGCTGTGCTTCATATTTTATCAGCTTGCATATCTGTTTGTCCGCATCTGTCATTGGTTCTTCCAACCGTAAACCTGTCATGCTGCAAAGTGCAGATTAATGTATATAGTGTGCCTGGTGAATACAGACCTGCCTCTGTGTGCCAGCACATAGTCTAATGTAAATCTCCCATCTGAATGCAACAGTGTTTCTCTGCTCTAGTTACATTTATACTTAATTAAAATAATTACTCTGATTCTTTCTGTTCATTACCTTAAAATACAATGATTCAGAGAAGGGAAGAAGAGCTGATAAGGAGAGGAACAAAAATAGTATTTAAAACCTAGTCTGTGTTTTTATATTAAAAAAAGCTTCGTACAAATAGTAAGAAACTGGTGTCTGGGGTAGGTGGAGGAACAGAGTGCATATTGATGGGTTAACACGAAAGGGCCCTTGAGAATGCCAAGATTTCATTGATTATTCCAAAACTAAAATTCACAAGTGTCTACATGGACAGCAATGCAAAAGGTTACATTTTCCCTTTGTAGTCATTTTATTTTATGCCATCCCTAAAATAAATTAAGGTTTTGAAATTATTTTGTGAGATCATTTCATAAATTTTGCTAGTCTTCAAAAAATCTCCTTTTGTTCTTTCAGAGCAGAAAATGTCCAAATGTTATTATTTTTCTTCTTGATTTCAACGTAATGCTGGAGTGAAAGAAATCTGTCTGGTGCACCCCATCTCACTCCCTACCATAGCGGTGGGGCAGCCATCAAGCCCTTTTCTGCTGTCGACCATAGTTCCGCAGAACGCTTCAGTCAGCAGCTTCTTCTAGTTCAGAGCAGCTTTGGGCTTTTAGTGGTGCTGAAACGAGGAAGGACTAAGGTTTCTTTGCTGAGCTCAACTATACTTCAAAAAGCTATAAAATACTGTTCTCAAAAGGACTCAATAGCTCCGTTTATTTTAAGATCTGGGGTCAAAACCTGACCAGAGCTAACAGAAAGAATCCCGCAACTGTCCCGGCCTGTTCTGAGGCCTGGCTTAAGGAAACACTTTGTAAAAGCATCAGGAAAGACTGCTTTGCCATGTGTGAGATGCACTCTTGTACTAATGAATAGTAGATGTAAGTTTAGGCCACTGGACATTTATTAAAAGGGTGGTTTGCAGGCCAAATCTAGCAGCACCTGAAGTCTCCCTTCTTTCCATATTTTCTTCCTTTTCCTATTCAACCTCAAACCTTCGATCAAAAGTGTTAAAGGATAACTTTTTGTAAGTTGCAGGCATACGTCGGATACCCTTGTGATGACTGAAAGCTATCTGAACACCCTTTGAGACCACTGGCCGTTTCCAGTTCAGCTGTGAGAACGGGCAGGGGAGATACAGTGTCTATTCATACCACCTTTGTCCCTCCTGGAGAGGTGCGAGGGGGTGGTGAGTGCCAGCACCTACTCTCCAGAATTCCTGTGGAGTATCAGGTGGTTCTCTTTTTTTTTTAACTTTTCAGTTTGCCCCAAGCCTAATGTGTTTAGTGTTTAATGAAGTCATTTGGCTGTGTCATCATCAACACACAGATAATATTCACTATCAGTTAAAGAAATGTTTTAAATATTGCATTAAATAATCTAGGACTCAGTTTCTGAAAGCTGTGGACAGGCAGTGTGGGAAGCGGTTATGGGAAGGCTGTTCTTTACTAGATACAGCCTTCAGTCCTGTTGCCAACCAGAAGGTCAGTTAACCATGATTTAGGTCCTCTTTACCGACATACAGGAGAAAAATCCCCAAATTCCTCGACAGCATGAAGTAGGACATAGATGTGAGATTCCTATACAGGCATGCAGGAACAAATAGACTTAAACGTGAGTGAAAAGTTAGTTTGTGTAATTCATGTGATAACAGAGGACAAAGGGTAACTTAAACTAGAATTGGAATTGTAACATCACAGCATTAGCAGTGGCATTCTGATGTACAGAATTACTGCACTGCTTTTCACCCATTTTCAGAAAATGGGTTTCTGTCTGAACAGGGTAGAATACTTCAAAAAATGTCCTAAATATTTAGAATACTTCTAGTCCTCTGCAAACCCATTAGAAAAAGTATTAATACCTAATGTTTAGGGTTATTAATTTCTTGTTTGTTAATGATCTCCACATGGAGGAGCTGTAGAGTTAAAAATGATCCAAAAAAACCCACTAAGTTTTGAAAGAACAATGTAGTCACAGACATCATATCTTCTCTTGGTTAACTGAGCAAACCCCAAATCTATCATAAATGCTGAGGGATGTGTGTCCTTTCAGCTTTTGCTAACCATAACAAGTTGCACTAGAACTTGGAAAGATGGGTCAAGAAACCTCCTTCTTTGTTGATGACTTCTATCCACTTCTACCCAACCATACTGATCTCAGTAAAATGAAAATGGCAAATAAGATTTGTCCATTTCCTTTGTCCTTTCCCAGTGCCTTCAGAGACTTATGTCAGATGTGGAAAGGCTGAGAGCCACCAGCCCACACGGTAGCTGTGAAATGCAGACCTTTATAGTCATTCTTCTGACTTGCTGAGCTTTCAGCAGGACTTTTCAGAGCCCCTTCCAGATGAGAGCTCTTAAGCCTTACAGCCCAAGTGCATTTAAAGCATGCTTGTACTATGTCTCAAGGATAACCCAAAGATTCTGGAGGATAAACTTTATGGCTAATCCTGTCAGTGCATAGGTCAGGCTATGGTGGCTGTGACCTGTGGAGGCATAGCTTGTGTTAGCCCAAGATCACTTTTTCCATGTAGCTGAAATACTTTCTTCAAATGTATTAATCTAAGTCAGCAAAGGAGTTGTCACAACTGTGACTGTACCTTCCTGTTGTCTTTGCTGTGATAACTGTAGTGGTTTAGAGGCATGGAGCCAAGACGGTATCAGTTTAGCTCGGCCATCAGTATTTTTAGCGAAGGGGAAGTTCTGCACATGGGCTGAACTCTCTGTTGGTTTCTTTCCCACTGGAATACACTAAAAAAAAAATTTCTGTTATTTATTTGCAGGATTGAAGTCTCTGTGGTATGTTGACCCCAGACAGCAATGAAGCACCCACCAGCCACTCCCGCCCCCTCCCCAGTAGGGTGGAGCAGAGAATTGGAAGAGCAAAAGAGAGGAAAAAAATATGGGTCAAGATAAAGACAGCTTAAGAAGTTAAAGGAAGACGGGGAAAAAAAACCACCAAGTGATGCAAAGACATTCTACAGCTCTTACAAGCAGGCTGATGCCCAGACAGTCTCCAAGCAACGGCTACTCTAGAAAGACTACCTCCAATTTTAGTCCTACGTGCAACTTCATATGGTATAGAGTCTCCCTTAGGTCCCTTTGGTCAGCTGGGATCAGCTGTCCTGGCTGTGTCCCCTCCCAGACTCTTGCCCACCCCCAGCCTACTCGCTGGAGAGGGGGCAGAGTGAGAAACAGAGAAGGCCGTGATGCTGTTTTGTGGTAGCTAAAACATTGGTGTGTTATTAGCACAGTTCTAGTCACAAATTTAAAACACGGCACCATGTGGGCTGCTATAAAAAGTTAATTCTATCCCAGCCAGACCCAGCACAGTCTCCTGCCCCATAAAGTCCCTGGTTTTCCATTCCTGGTTTCCTTTTCCTGGAACAATTTCTTGGTTCCTGTTTCCATTTTCCCTCTATATTTAAAAAGTGTACTTGAAATGAATGTTTGTTCCGTAACAAGTGCTAGAAACATCTTGCTGTGCTTGGAAGCAGTGCTGAAACCCATGTTGTTACATGATTTCGTGTATTGTGTCAAATTCTTCCTTCTCATGGGTATGCACGACGTGCCATTACCCTGAGTAGACTCCAGTCTAATGGCAAGCAGTAAATTACAGTGGCATCTTTATATTATTTTACTCATTTTGTCTTTCTGTAAGAGAGCGATCCGTTGTCTGATTGTATTTCTGAATCTGTTCTGGTCAGACAGACAGGCTCTTGCATTGCTCTAAGCTATAAAAATCTTAGCAGGATAAATAGTTCAGATGGCAATTAGTCAATAGTTGTTTCCCCTGGCTGCCAAAACAACTTGAGCATGTCCTGAATATAGTGAATCTATGCTAATAAATCAAGCAGCCAGCCTGCTCAAATAATATCACAGGACAATGAAGTGATTGTGCTTGGAGAGTCCTTAGCTGTGATTGAGATAGAGAAGTGATAACTTTCATTAGAGCCAAAATTAAATGAAAATATGTTAAATTCAGATTTTGAGGTTAAGTGTATTGAAAAAATCAGATATTGGATAAATATGGTATTGGAAAAATCAGTATGAAACACACAATTCAGTGTAGTACCCCTCTATTTCACATTCTTTTTCTTCCATGTTTTTTTTCCTTTATAAAATATAGCCTCTATATTCTGTGAAAGATAAACTCTAAAGGAGGAAAAACCAGATTTTTTTGTATCTATCTAATCCCATCTCTTCTTTGGTGACCCTGTAGTATTATCAGATGAAAATATGCAGGGACCAATATCTTAGGAACTGCTTAGATTGGGATATGTTTTCCACTAACTCTTGTATAGTAACAATCATCTTTAGCATAGTATCAGCATTTAACATCTTGTATAGAAGAGGGTAATCATGTTTAGTTAGCAATGGCAACTATTTGTTCTCCTTTGTCTTTGAATTGTTTCAAAATCAAGGCAAACTTTCTTAAAGGTTGGTTCAACATACTTTCACAATAAAATTCAGGGAGAAGACGCATCTATAATTTTCTTATCTTTGATTGGATTTGGAAAGCCTCCTCCTGCCAAGGCAAAAGTGTCGACCCCATTTAGCATCAGAGTTTTCTGTCTCCTGTATACATGTGGTCCACAAGAATTTTCCTCTGTTTTATCTAATGAAGCAAGAGGGATTTCCTCATCATTTCAGAAACACATTCCCAGTGGTCGTGCTCTATCATTGGCTTGGATCCCCTTGGGTTAATTAAAACCACTTACATCTTTCTGAAAACACCACTGTCCTTGCCTACCAAGAAAAAAGCAATACTCTGCAGGTCTGAAAAAACCCTCTCCCTTTTCTGCCTGCATGTGAGCGTGCGTTCAATGAGCAGCTGGGTAATAGATGAACAACTGCTGACTGCCAGGTGTGAGCAGGGAGCCAAGAGGGTTAGAGCTTTGCTGAAGAGAAACTACACCTCAGCATGAATGAATTTCAGGATATTTTACTCCAAATGTTGCCAAGGTAGTGCAGCAAGTAAATGAAGAATAATAGTGCAGGTATGAACTGAATTCATAGATAAGGAAGCTAATCAGTAATACTAGTAATACTAGGGCTACAAATGATGGATAAAATGATTAAGCTGTTAGTTTCACTCACAGATCAAGGAGCAGTGTTCACTTAATTTACTACTGTTTCAGGAATTTATTTCTTAATGGAAATGCCCGAGCACCTGCAAATGGGAACCTCAGCATGAACTGGAGTTTGCTCTAAGAGAACTTTACCATTTAGTCTCGTAAGATGCTCTGCTTTTTATTAGCTTATAATTAATATATGTCAGTCATACAGTTTCTGTTGTTCCGTGATTAACTTAAAGTTAACACTTGTTTGAATTAGCCAAGTTTTGTTTCTTTCTTATTTGGATTTCATGATATCAGTTTTCACATGGATGCTGTTCTGTCAAATTCACTTCTCGGTTTTGGCCAGTTTGTGAAAAAATTAGTCACTGTTAAAAACTCACTGAAGAGAGAATCTGGTGCCTTTTTTTCATACTTATTTAACTCCAGGTCAGAAGTAACAGAAAATTATTGTTAACTGATGGGTTTTCTTCAACCTCCTTTCAAATAAGCATGCCTCCAGGTAAAATAGTTAGTAAACAGATCTCAGAGCACTGAAACCATCACCACATTTTAAATTAACTAGCCTCTTCCAGAGAAATGCCAGTAGGCTACGGAATATGTTTCTGAAGTGTTGGGCACAGGCGGTGAGATACAGAAAGGCTGGCATTGGTGCCACTGCGCACGTGACAACTTTTGTGTTGGTAGGTAAAGAGGGCTTCAGCATTTAGGGCTGTCAGCTTACTGTCTTTTGTAGATACTAGATTCACAGATATTAAAAGGGAAATAAAGTTACGAGTTCCTTGCCTGAAGCTTGTTTACACAGAGATGGAAGCAAGGTGCCAGAGAACAACCCACCGCCACAGTAAAAAGGGTATTGCACTTGGAGGCAGGGGTGTGACTGCCACATTTGTTAACATAGTCTTTCAGCAGGTGTTTTCAGTGGAATGGTGTACACCTACAGCCTGTACGTGATCATATTTCAGTAGTAAACAGTACCTGAACAGGCTAGTTTGTTTTACTTATGGTGAGAATTGCATATTAATGTGTGTACCTATACACTGAAAATGTCTGATATACATGCATTGAAGGTATTCATTTACTTACAGGGAACACCTGGAATGCTAGTCACATTAAAAACAAACAAGCAAACCCCCACACCACACACCCCCCGCCCTTGAAAGTAACTGCAGCTTAACATCGTCTGGTTAGTAAGGCTGGTAATTTTTAAAGGAACTCTAGATGCAGAGTGCTTAATGTCATTCTTTCTCCAGGTCTTGCAGCAAACATATATTCACTTCTGGTGTATATGTAAAAGTAGAAAGTGAGGTTTATAATACGCGTGGCTGATCCTGTTCTTTTAACAGAGTTTGCAAACTTACTCTAGAGAATCAGTGTGGGGTACGTTGTGCCAGGTGACAGAGTTTGCAAGGAAGCCTGTGCACAAACTGTTTAAGCTAAAAGGAAAATTGTGACAGAGGGACTGATTCTACACGTGTCCCTGGAGTCCCATTAAAATCAGGTCCTCCTGTTATATCCTTGGAACATCACCTGATGCAGTGAGTCACTCTCCATCATCAGGATTGCTTGAACGCTGCAGAACGACACTCACGGACATTCATTTGAAATGTAAGCAGCTGTTCACTTCACTGATACTGGATCTGTTTTAGTTTACTTTGCCTGAGCATTTGCACAGAGAGCAGCATCCTGATGTCTACACGTGTGACTGTCAAATAGCTGATATTCTTATACGGAGCCATATTTGTAGGTGGTCAAGGGAATTCATTGATCATTTACTATTTGTAACTTAAATTAACTTTTTACTCTTTGTATATACAATTAACTTCTTATTCGGGGGGGGGGGAACAACCTATAAATGAACAGGAGCATCACAATGTCACTTAGATGACACCACAGGCAAATTGCAGTTTTGCAAATAATGCACCAATGCAAATGAAAGTTCAACTGATAATAATTTCCTATATAAAAATATATCTGTTTGCAGATAATATATAAGCAGCAATAAGGACTAACTTAGAAACTACTGCACTTCTTCCACGTCAGTGAATCATAATTAGGAATAGGGATAAAACCTCTTCCTCCTGTTGCTTGAACAGCAGAAAGACACCAGCTAGATTTAATTGTAACAGTTTTACTGAAAATTTAAAAATTATGATTAACTGTCCCAAGTTTCAGTCAAAAAGCAGCAGGAATATGTATGGATTAAGATTTTTCTATACAAAACTCACACTGGTATTTGAGTATCCATGTTTGTAATTCTCAACGATTACTTTTATTTGCTAACGTTGCCAAATGTTTTCTGTGCCTTTCTATTTTAATAACTAAACAGTTCCCCATAAATTTGATCTTGCCAAATTAGCTGTCCAGGTTTGCCATATGTTGCGTGGATCAAATTGTCTTCCGATTACTAGTCTGCACTCTGTTCTGCAGCAAAACTGTGCCTGCAGTTTACAAGCAAACAGCGTTTCAGCTCAGCAGAGGGCAAGACCAAGGTATAGTTTAAAATGTGCATGACAGAAAGAAAAGACCTTCTGGGAAATCCTAAATGCTTGGAAAACCTAAATACTAATACTCCAGCTGATACTATGGATATTATGTGGTGTTAGTTCAGGATTCCTGATCAAGATAGTCCCTCTTTTACTTATCTTTCACATTATCCTTGTGCTCTAATTTCAGTCCAACCTGACACGCGGGTAAATATTTTCTGATCCATGAGTCATCCTTACCCCTGTTCATTAGCCCTTGCCAGTGCTAACCACAAATCTTTCACGTTTAGTGGACTGTTGTGAGTAGTTTTATACTAACTCATGCTAATCAAAGGTGCACAAGGCAGATCTAATGGCTGAACTCGATCAGAAAGCATCAAAGGTAGCTGAACATACATACATAGATTAGGAGATAGTCCTGGCACACAGCTCAGACTTATAGTATTTCAAGTAAATCAATCTCATTCCCCATATTTCTGTCATGCACCCATCACAGAATTACACTTTTTCTTCTTTTTTTGGCTTCTGATTTTATTACAGAAAGTCTCCTTATCGCGAAACCACTCTGACAATGGACAAAGCCTATAGCTTTGTCCCTTTGTCTCATTCCATTTATATCTAATGGGAAAGAGTCAAAGAAGAAGACCTCCCTGTATCTTACACCAATTTCTACTTTTATCTCTTTGGGCGTGTCACCTTTTATTCTTGTAAGTATTTCCCAAGCACATATGACAAATGTCCCACTTACTTTTCTCCAGTAAAACCACCTGAAGCAACCCAGATACAAAGGCACTAGCTGCTCTATCTATTCTTTAAGAGACGCCTATTCCCAACTCCGAATGCATTTTTATATTTGTCTAATGCTTGTTTTTATCCTGTCATCATATTTTTCAGGCTAATATGCATTATACATGGTCACATAATGAAATCTCGTGATGTAACCCACTCCTTTACGTACACAAAAGCTGGCAGAGAGGGAGGAGCATAGATCAGTGCTGTGCAGTTGGTCCCTTAGACCCCATACAGTCACTAATTCTGAGGAAGCTTGTATTTGTTTCTGAACTTTTTGCTTATGACCATCTCACCACAATGAATTCTGTCCTTAATGCAGAATAATTACTCATTTTGATTTTTAAATGTTCTCCAATACATTTTTGTCACAAGAGGTAACAAAATATTCAAAAGGTAACTTTGAAATGCTTTGTGGAATGGTTTTCATTTCACAAAGAATCACTGAACACTACCCAAATTCTGCTAAACACAATAATGTGCAACTTGTTAAGGGAGTTGCAGGGTAGATCCCTCAATGGCTGGAAAAAGCTCTTTTAGAGAAGCTCATGACCTAATAAAGTTCTTATCATTGTTCATGAAGAGGGAAGGACTTGGCTAAAGTAACACCTAATTTAAACAAACACACCTTGTCACCCCACCGTGGCTGCTGGGGTTTTTTTTTTGGTTGTTTTTTTTTTTTTTTTTTTTTTTCTCTAAGGATGAGAACTGGAGCTTTTCCAAGGAGGTGTGTCAGAGGTAAATGAACATGGCACGGAAGTATCCTATTGTGTTGTAACAGTCTTGCTGGAGACCTAAAGGTGTGTCTCTACCTTTATAAATACCACGCTGCTTTTACAACTAGCTCTGATTCTTTTGAAAGAGACGAGTTGCATCAGGAGTTGCATTTGGATATCTCCAAGCCCTGTGCAAGGTGAGCCTTTTAGTTGTTTTACTTTTACACTCTTCCGCTTGCAACAGAATGTTACTGTCAAATCATTATTCATTTTAATGTTATTAGTTGCTGTATTTGCAACAGAACTGTAAATACTACATGACATTCTTTAAAGAGGGTTTTATGGTGTCAAAATCTCTGTGTGTGGTGTGCTTCATAAGGCATGAAGCAAGTCAAGTAAGAAGTATGCAAAAGTAGGACCTGCTCACATCTGCTGCTACCTATAGATTCTAGATTCTCAATTTATGTAACTAAAGATATTTGCAGATAGTTGAATATTGAAATAGGTTCCTTATTAGCGTGCCTACACGTGAACTTCTGCTTTCTAACATGGAAACTTGGCCACAGAAACAGCTATGATGGAAACATCTGAAAAAAAATATTTAGGGATTTAATCAACTAAATGCCAGATTTAAAGCCTCTAATATTATGGTGTGCTCTGATCCTGAAAGCTGCTTCATAAAGAGAAACACCTACAGAAACAAATGTGCTCTGTGCAGACACAGGGATCAGCTTGGTAATAATTTGCTAACTAGCTACATTTCAAAACTGAAGTTGCATATTTGTCCCTTGAATTTTGTAGCTTTAGACACAGCTGAGGGTGTCTTCAAAAGCGAAAAGATAGTTCTGTTTGTTTAGCAGTCAAAGCAGCAAATAACGCATCAATAGTTACTTCTTGATGTCTGGAAAGACTGCTATCATTGTGGATTTTTTTCAACAGAAAACTGAAATACTGGCATATTTTTGAAGAATAGCCAGAGGTTGGAGTCAAAATCACTTATGTGCTATTTACAAAATGGGAGATCATGGGAACAACAACTGCTTTATATGTTATAACTTACGATAGCCATCTGAGATTGACAAATCCCAGGTTCAAATTCCTTCTCTGACTGCGGAAGAGCTTTTTAATTAAAATACCTCAGTCCCTGGGCAGTAGCATGTCCTGGGAGCAACCCTCTTCTGTTCCACGTTGCATAGATAATTAAGTAATTGGATCAGAAGGACTTACTCCATAGCCATCTACAGTTCTCAAGGATAATATGTAATGGTTCTAGAAACCAGGTATTATTCACACAAAGGACAGAGGATTTTGCCAGTAATGTCACTTTAAATAGGTATCAAAGAGCAGTGCAATACCATGTCTGAAATACTGCAACTGTCAAATGGGGTCCAGCATTAAATGAAAATGTTTTTATATTTTTGTTTGTTTGTTTTGAAGGCAGATAATAAACAAAACAGAGACTATGAGGATCAAAAGCTTTGGACTTCTTTGTGTATTGATTCTGGCCTCCCAGATGCTGCTAGCCAACTGTGAAAGACAGAAGGAAAGAAAAAAGGGAAGACAAGGCATAGAAGACGGTGGAAAAAAACAAACTGAATCTAACCAAGGAAATGAAAAAGGGCGGAAGTCAAAAGGAGGAAGAGCATCTCCTAAAGGCAAATTTAGAACCCAAGAAAATGCTGAGTGCACCTGGGCAGTGGCTGACATGAATGCTGCTGCTGTGCACGTAGAGTGCAAGCATGGTGACAGCAAGTTCTGGTGCGAATTCTCTGGAGACCCTTCCACCTGTCCACAGTATGCAGCAAACCAGAAATCCTACTGGAAGCAAGTCTCCCGATCCCTAAAGAAGCAGAAGCAGATCTGTCAAGACCCCAAAAGTGTCCTAAAATCTAAAGTATGTAGGAAAGGCCCACGAAGCGCTCATCTCAAGTTGACTCGCTCAAGCCTACTCACATCAGCGAGTCCTGTGAAAGGGAGCACAGTTCATCACGCAAAAGAAGTTGCTCAGACTCCAGCAGCTGCCTCCGTGACTGAAAAAAAGCTGGAACACAGTCCTCAAGACTGTGTTGAAGACATAGATTATATTGATCAGAAAAAGGTGGCTGAGGAATACTGTCCAGAAAGCTTGCTTTCTTTCTGCAACTTTTTTATCACAATGGTGCAAGATAAAAAATGTTGAGGAAGTGTTTCAAAAGCTCTGTATCATGAAAGTCCAGTCTCACCTAAGTTACTGCAAACTATTCCAGATTTTATTCTCGTGTTATATAGTGTATATAAGAAAAAAAGACATATATTTTTCTGATTTTGTATATACACAACAGACTACACTTGACATACCTGAAGATGTTGTAGATTTTATTTTGCATGTAGATTGCTACACAGCTATGACCAATGGATGTTACATACACTACACAGAAGTATATAAGTAGTCTCCTTGCCCCTCTTTGAGCTGTGCTAGCCAAAGTGATGAATTCAGTGCTATGCACTTCTTGGTTATGTACAATACTTTTGACCTAGAAATTATTAAGAAAAATAAACTTCAAAATATATTCAAAATACTCTCTCTCTCTCTCTGTGTTTAACTAGATTTCTCTGTAAGTGTTAAGCCTGTGTCAAAGGATCCTTTCACAGGATCTAGGCAAAGTATTCCTTATAAAGCAGTTTTAAAAATACTTCTGCAGCTTTGCAGACTTCAGCTTTCTCCGCTAGTGCACGCAACATTTTGATAGGGAACTACATTAACATTAGGTTTTCATCATCATGACAATGAAGGGCAACAAGTTTTTCAGATTTTCCCATAGTTTGTGAAGTTTCAGCTTTCCAATCTCATCAAAGGATGTCAGGAAGCTTTGCAAATGTCAGTTCTCTTTCACCTGTAGTATGAAGCACATTATACTCATTTTCTGGCAAGTAAACAGAGATGTAGAGATAAAATGACTTACACAAGTTTGTACATAGGCCCAGGACTGGACCCCTTGCTCAAGCAAGCAGCTAAAGCATTTGTGCTCAACACTGCCTGTATGTTATTTTGAGGTTCCATTTTCTGTTGTCTTTATGTATGGACAACACTAGTAAATACTTTTCTAAGCATTAGACTTCATCTGTATTTAAAAAAAAAAAGTAATCCATACTCTACAAGAAGAGACATTTTAGAAAATGTAAAGCTAAGTAATAACAACTGAGCTTTGCTAATATTTGAAATGCTAGCTGGAAGAAATACAATACACAGGTTACAATTTTCTGGTGGCACGCGGATGGGAAGGATGGTCCCCTACCACAGCGCTCCACTTGGAGAAACTTGAACTTTCATGAAATACCATTTTCCTGACATTTCTAATAAATTAAAATACTATTTCTCTTTCTTGAGAAAATATAGGCAGTTCCTTTCTATAATTATCTCATTGCTAGAATATTTGAGAAAATATTTGTAAGATGTTATGCATAAGTCACCTCCTGAAACTTCCCTCTTTTCTTTCATTGTCACATATATTCCCTTTTTATTTAAACGAGCTTGTCTGGGGAGGGCTTTTTAATGCTTCTCTGTCTTGTTGCTACAGGAATAAAGGCCCTTGCCATTACTGAATATCAGTTAGTTTTTTCTTTGCAATGAAGAATTAACTCAGCAAAAATACTGAAATTTAGATGGTAGTCCTCAATAAGAGAGGAAAATGCTACTAAACACACAGCTTTGCTTTTTTTTTTTGTTGTTGTTTTTGCTTGTTAGTAGGAAGCAAGCCTTCTTACACAGGGTTGAAACGATTTTGGCAACGTTGGGAAGAAAACATGGCATCAGCTCAGGCATTAGCCACAGTATTTTAAAGAGGACAGTATTCTGGAGGCTCTCATAAGTACTTCATATGTAGTACTTCATATTCACAATATTGCGATCTATATGTGACTGATATCTTAAACGTGGGATGCTGCTACTAGTCAGGCAAACTGTGTTTGAGAAGGATTTGGTCTGAATGGCAAAAAAAGAAGCAGGTTCTTCTTACTGAAGTTCCAGCCTCTGCCTGCCCTGTAGAAACACTGGGTATTACCAGGCTGTGCAGGATAAATTCTGTCAGACTGATGCTCACAGCAACGCAGAAGTCCAGTAAAAAGCGACATCAGTACTAACTGAGTACTAACACAGCCATCCTGGTGCCAACCAGGGTGGAAAACCGTCTACCAGCCCTGTATTGTTAAGGTAGATACGTAAGTATTGAGAGTGCAGGTGAATTCCAGCTGCTAAGCAGTTTGCGTATTGGCCTGCACCACATCGCGTTAGGATATCATTGAAACAAGAAAGAAAAAAGGTGCAGAGGAAGGATTAGGAGCACACATTTGGCTCAAGCAATCATATACTATAGCAATTAATTATGAATATCTAATCCGGTATAGAGACACCTGTATAATAGTCCCAGATCACAACCAGAGGCCTGGCTTAAGAGGCTCAGTTGCTCCAGATGTTTTGGAAAATGTCCAATCCTAAGAACCCTGGGCAGTCCTACAGTACGCAGTTTGTTGCCTGAAGCATGATCCTCCCCGCGCTGAGTTGCCAGGAGGCACTGCTCTCTCTGTGGCTGCCGGCCAGCCAGGCACAGGGAGTTTGCAGTGAAATACCCCAGAGCAAATTCCAGCTGGGGATTCCAGAGCTGTGAGTTACAGCTTTGTGTGCAGGGCGGTCAGCACCTGGACCCATGTGTGGGAGCTGCATGGTCCTCGCCAGGGATGCATTACGTTTCTGCTGCTTCATCTTGTTTTCTTGCAGGACTGACTTTTATCTTTGCGTGTTGCTCTTTGCAGGAGGAAAACGTGCTTGGTCTCAACAGTTTCTGGGTGCATTTCACCTGTGATGCACGCAGTTGTGACAGTATCCTACAAGGACAGTGCGGAGCACCAGAAGAAAACGATCTCTGTGCAGCCTTTTTCCTTGGAAGGTGGGCTAATGTGAGAGTGCAGATCTCAAAACTGTCTCAGCCAAAAGAAGGGATTTTTAACCTATGGGTATGTGGTTTTGGCTGTTCTTCAGAAGGGCACATTTCAGAATAGCAGTGGTCTGAGGAAAAATATAGCTGGAGTCTAGCTTCATGAACAGCCTTTTTCATAATTGCACAGATCACAAGTCTATGGCTAAGCACATCTAAGTTTTCATTGCACTTACCAAGCCTTGTGTTTCAGTCCTACATCTACAACGTATTCACTTGACAGCAATTACACGAGTTGCTTTCTTCTGGACATTTACAGATCCAGTTAGGTCAGTATAACTTTGGTCCTTCTGGAGTAAAGCTGGTTAGGATAAATAAAACATTTCCTGGCATTCTTCATCTTAGGATTTGTGGTCATTATGAAAAACTTCATAGCTGAGCTCTATTCTGTGCCTCTTTTCCCCAGGTGTACCAGTTGTCATTGTGTCAGAACTTCATGTTTGAATAACTTGGAATAATGGTAGTAGTGACTTTTCTAACACCTTCTATAGTAGGGCAAGTAGGAACACAGTGAAAGAAAACAATGAATGGATTTAAGTTATGTCTGTGCAGCCCAAGTCCTTTGTCCTACCATGTTGAAAACTTAGGATTTCTGCTTTCTTAGCGTTAACCTAAGTTATGGAAAATCAGTCCCATTTTACAGCTGGGGAAATGTGGTATAAGAAAACTGGGTGACCTTGACAGTCATGGGAGAAAATCAGTGGCTGAATCAGGAACCAGCCAGAGGTCTTCAGAGTTCCAGTGATCCTCTTCTCATGCCTCATGATTAGATCATTCTGCACAAGAACTACATGTATTTGTTCTTGAAAATACCCAGTTAACTTCTAGGTATTTTAACATTACTGGGAGTATCTTTGGGAAAAAGTAGCTTACTTTCTAGGCAATACAGTTTGTTTCTCCAGACAACCCTGGGTACTATAATTTGAATCTTTACTTGGAAAGAAGAATAGGGCTTTTGAAGGTAGGAAACTTGTTCTAGCTTCAGAGAGGAAGTTGCTTCAGGGAGTTTCCCTGCTCTTGCTGTATAGAATATTTTTATGTTCGGTAACTGCTTTAGACTACAGATGATCTTTTTAGGTGGACCCAACCCCCACATACTCCCACAAATTCTCAAACTCTCACCAAACTTTGGAGAGTCAAAAAATGGACTTTTTAAAAAAAGGAGAGAGAAAAATTTGAAAGTAAGGGTTTTTTGAAAGTTATCTCCTAATATATGACAGTCTTATCTAGAAAATTTTAGATGTATCTTTTTATTCACTAGGAAATGGGGAGACATTGCTAATGCCCAGCAAATAGCTCTGGCAATGCAGTACTACTTAAGAATCTGTAAAATTTCAGCTCCTTTAACTGTAAAGTTTTTATTTTTTATTACTTTCTGCAGTGTATGTTCTACTCACTTTCACACACAATTTTATTTGAATGAGTTTCCATTCCTTTTGCAACCTTCTTTATTCGTTTACCACATTGGCGACAGTAGAGATTACATATCTAATCTCATATGTTGCATGACTACTTGTAGGAGAATAGAGCCGAGTGACTCAACCTTCCTGCTTCCAGGAGTGCCCTACCCTCCTCTTCCCCTGAGGGAGCCAATGAGTACCTACCGCCTGATATCACCTCACCTGAATTTGACCAACCGTAGCGGAGACGGAGTGTTCAGACACGACACATTTTACACAGCCGTGCTCAATCCATGTAGACATAGCTGAACCTAGATAATAAATTCCACTCCCTTTTCCACCTTTACCTTTTTTT
>VZTL01006026.1:49091-89310 GCA_013400535.1 Scopus umbretta | reverse complement strand
AAAAAAAAAAAGAGAAAAGACTTATTTTACTACCCAAATTTTACTACCAAAAGTAAAGCAAAGCTGTCATGGTATTAAAAAGACTTATCAGAACCTGAATATGTAGGTTTTCCTCATTCAGCTGGAGTATGTTTCCAAGCAAAGTTCCAGTGGAGTTTTCCTTTTCAAAAGCTGTCAGTGTTTAGCTGGATATCACTGCTATCATATATAATATTTCTTGCTTGACACCATGAACCTACCCCTTATCTTCAGGTGGATTCAAATACCAACCTGTTTTATAGCCCTTTTTGGCAATGAAAGAATGGGAGAAGACATGCATAAACCAGGATCACTCCAGAAGAACATCACAAAAATTTATGTCTCCTTCCTCTCTAAGAACAGATGAAGTAGGAGTCAGGGGCATATGAAAAAAAAAAAAAAAAATCAGAATTGTATTAGAGCAAGTTTAGTGAGGCTTGGTGAATCATTACAAACTCCTGAACTGGCAGGTACTTGTTGGCTTTTTGAGCCTTTCCCCTTAAAAACTGTAGGCATTCCTTTTTTTTCCCCTAAGTTTTTTGGGGTTTTTTTGTTTGTTTGTTTGGGGGTTTTTTTTGTACCTAGTACTGCAGCACAGAGGTCGCCTTAATGCCTGAATTTAGGCTTCTATTAGGAGCTGATAATACCAGATAATGCCTGCATGGCTCATCTGAACTTTTCCCATGCTTGCTCCTGTAGACAGTTCTGGCAAGAGTATAGCTAACATTTCTGTTACTATATTGGCTTCAGTCTTTGGAAGCAGGGCTTAGAGATGAAAACTAACTCGCCTTCCTATGGAGCACCAGTGTTCATATCACGTTTCCTATCTCTTGCCAAATGGATGTTGAATTTGGCTTCTCCTTTGCATTTGAAAACTTTGAATTTGTATTCCTTGACAGGCCCTGTGTTTCTGTCCTGATGTCTACCCATTAACACAAAACCACTGTTTTCAGGGAAATATGTCCACTCAATAATAATGGAGCTCCTCTGGACTTACATANGGGGAGACCTTATCGCTCTCTACAACTTCTTGATAGGAAGGTGTAGTGAGGAGAGTGTTGGTCTTTTTGCCCAAGTAACTAGCGATAGAGTTAATGGCCTCAAGTTATGCCAGGGGAGGTTTAGATTAGATATTAGGAAAAATTTCTTTACTGAAAGAGTGGTGAGGCATTGGAACTGGCTGCTGAGGGAGGTGGTAGAGTCCCCATCCCTGGGGGTGTTCAAGAAGCATGTGGATGTGGCATTTCGAGACACGGTTTAGTAGTCATGGTGGTGCTTTGGGTTGATGGTTGGACTAGATGATCTCAGAGGTCTTTTCCAGCCTCAACGATTCTAGATTCTATTCTGTGATTCCATAAATACTACTCAGAAGTAAATTTGGCTAATAGCCTATCATTAGGATTAATTTTATTCTTTGAAATAGTTACTGTAATTTACTATTGACCAGTAAGCCAGAGGTGGTCAAATAATTAACTGCTTTCAAATAGAATTAATTGAATAACTGAAAACAGGACCAAAGGAGAAAGTAGCAAAGGCACAAAAACTGTCAACATCTCTCTCTTTCCAGTCTTTTTTAATGTAAAGAAATGTCATCTTTTAGGCTTCTTCATGAATACAAGACACAACCGCTGCATGAATTTAGCAAACACTTCAGTCAGTATGACCTCACTGATACCTAGAGGTAAGATATCTGAACTGATGAATATGAAAGTTCTTCAGTTTCCAAACATACACAGCTCATGTCTCTTCATGATGGCAGCCAGCATATTGAGCAGTACTTCTAGGCAATATATCTTCTGCTTTGATAACGGGTTATCAAATGATGATAATGTTTGAGCATACCTTTCTCCCTTGCATTTGCTTGCAATATCTGGTTTGAGGGGATTGATAGTCCATGCAGTACATAATATTGCCTTCCTAATGTTGTCTTGTTAGATAGTTGCATGACACAAAGAGTTGCTCTCAGCTCTTCATCCATGCAGCTTGTGGAATTACAGTCGCTAGCTTTGTTCTGTTCAGATAAATAGCACACTCTTACTTTTCCTGGCAATAGATGTGTCAGGAAATTTGAGAGAAAGGTAGAGGCTCTGTCTTTATGAATTAAAATATCAAAATGAGAGGAGGAAGACAAAATGTGCACTGCTGCAGGAGCAACAGAAGCTTCTCTGTTGCTCAAGTTTGGAAAATGGGAACTGTTTCAGGGGTTTTTTGGGGGGAAAAATGCAGACTCAGTGGAATTGAACAATATCCCCATTTTTATGTCTTCTGATTATGGAAATACAACTTTTGAAAAAGTTGAAAGCTCTTTGGGGTGTGATATAAGCAACAGATGAGATCAAACCCCTGGAAAGCAAATGAAGCCATCGTGTATCTGTAAGTGTCCTTGGCAGTTCTAAAGATAATTGCCTTTCACGATTGCTGTGGAGCTGAAATAGGTTCTGCCACATGTCAAAGGAAGATTTGTTTTTCTTAGAACACACTAAACAAAAATTAGCCATGTTTCATATATCTGAAGAATGATAGCCACCTGCTGTAATTAAATATTTTTTTCTGTATTACTACCAGTAGTCAAAGTCAGCAGGACGCAAAAGAAACAATAAAATACCAAAGACTTTCATTCATACATAGAGAAAGCCACCTCTGTACAGGGAAACAACAAAAGGCCCAGCTCAATAAGTCCATCTTAAGACCTTCAGAATGATTATAAACCCTTTTGCATCCTGCAGCTTTCTGTTCTGGAGGATGCTGAAAGACTGGTGTGGGTAGTTTTCTTTAAGTCTGTAGTGCTGAAATACTCACCATTTCTTTGAGTCACCACAGAATGGTACTTGGGAACATCATGAAGCCAAGTGACCAGAGTGACCAGGAGCTAGCAATTTCACTGCAACTTCTGATTAATCTGTCTGAATGTAACAGCACTCTCCTTGTAAATCTTTGATGACTTCCACCAGCACCTACACTCTCCAAAAGCTCAAAATGTCAACACTTGTATCAGCTTCTCAGTTCTCCACAAACTCGAAGTGTTTATGTGGGTGTATGGCTGAACATAAGCAATATGAACAAACATAAAGTCAGAATCCAGCAGGTTCCTAGATTCTGGAAGAACTGATATGTAGTGCAGAGCTAGTCTGTAAACTTAATCAAACTCCCCTGTTAAAATTATAAGTCTAGTAGACAATCTACTCTATTCACTAAATGATCTGCATAGCTTCAATTTATAAGCAAAAGAAATCAACTTACAATTTTGGGCATCTTAAAAACATTTTTATCAGATTATATAACCAGTCACATGAACAGAAATGTATGGAAAAAGGCAACTTAAAATTATACACTCACATAAACTATATAAATTATGTAAAATAGTTGTGTGCCCAAAAAGATCCAGGCATCTTTATTCTGGCTGGTACTGTAACTGGGTCATCCAGTTATCATGGAGTGTTATTGCCACTCTTGGGCTGGTCACTCCTGGTTTTTGTTGATGATGGGAAGGTCTTAAGGGTGCCATTCCCTGTAGCTCAGAGCTCACATTGATTTTTGGTAGTGAGCAATAGTCTCATCCAGTGCTGCTATCATGTCACAATATCATTCCTAATTTAAGTACAGAAAGAGACTTCATTGTTTGTAGTAACACTTGAAATGTTTGTTGTCTTTAGGCGTGTTCCCACTAGTTTAAATGTTCTCATTACTGCAACCAACTATGACGAGTTACTGCTCGTCATAGTCACCTCAGCTTTCATCTACCAATTGCAGGTGTGCAAGAGACTACAACATATCTGCTGTTTGCTAGAAACACCTTTGGGACTAGACAATCTTATGGCCTATTTCCTCTCCTGTATTTGGGGTGATAAGTGTTTCCAAATGCCTCTGGTCCTCAGAAGTCAGTTAATAGAGTCTGAAACTTGAGCTCTGAACGCTGGATGTTATAAGAAAAGATATTTTCATGGAATCTGGGAGTCTTTGGATTTGAGCAATCAGCTGTTGAGTTAGAGGCAGCTGAATTATGCTTCAGAGCTCTCATGGAGCATGTGTAGCTGTGTGCCATTCATCATACTGTACTAATTCACCAAACGCACATACTGCTGGTGCACAGGAAACAACAAATAATGGGCACAATCTGAGCAGTGCATTGCAGTGCAGACCATTCAGGGCCCACAGGGGCTCCAGACTGGAGATATAAAAGAAATCTCCTTTTAAAATCTTTGTAGAAAAACAATTACCAGTGGTCCTCTTGTACCAAGTTGATTTATTGCATGTTGGATATGCATCTGTCTGGCAACAAGCAGCACATGTGAACAACGCTTTCTTCGCTCCTTCCAGAAACCAGCTTGCTTCACTGAGATTTGCAGAGACCTCCCACTGAGATGCTAGTATGCAGTGAAGTCTGTCTGATGAAGGCATCATTACTGGTGAGCTGCCAGGTAAGCTCCAGCTTGGAAAAAGAGTTTGAAAAATATCCTTTTTCACCCACGAGGAAATTCTTGTGCCTCTTTTGTGGTCAGTAATGGATGCAGCAAATGAAGCAAGCTGGCAATCCTGAGCACCATTAAATGTGGATTTTTAAAATGCACATGCAGTGACTTCAGTTTTCTGCACAATTCAAAAAGCTTCATGTCTTCTACATCCACATTTAAATCACTAAAACCTGTATGTTGCATTAAAGAAATATCTTCCCTGGCCCCATCATTGCTTTAGACTTTCAGACTACACTGACAGCTGAGCAGGTCTGCAGTGTCCATCCTGCCTTAGAGACAAAACTCCATGCTCCAAGGAAGATCCCAAAGATGGAGGTGAGTCCCTTTCATATGTCTTATAGCTGAACTTGACTCATGCTTGCCACTGTAAAGAAGACATGAATTCAGGTCAAATGCTGTTGAAATAACCCCAAAGTTATCACAAAGGTGTACGTATAAAAAATTCAGCCTTTGCCCAAAATTCTGGAAAAATCAAAGAGCAGTAATAATATAAAAATAAGATCAAATAATGGTACCTGCTGCTAGATATTTTGTTTAATGGCCATTCACATGAAGAGATGGATCAAATGTGGAATGAAATATTCAGTCATGCCTAAGACTTCAGTTAGTCAAAAACCTACAATTATGCATTATTCATTCATTATACATCATCTGCTAATGAAGAAAGATGAAGTGCCTCGAGATATGAGGGACGTGTTTGACTGCATGTAACATACTAAACAATTTCTTTGTAGTGCTTAGTTACAAGCAGCAGTACAGAGTACCCTGATGAGGAAAGCGGTTGGCATTTTGGATCATCGGTGGCAAGACCTGGCGCAGGAATAAGATGGGAAATAATGAACAGCCGCAGAGCTACAGTAATGTTCATGCTGAGCGGCATTGGAGAAGGCATCCATTTAACTCACCAGCAACCTGTACAGTCATTCTCAACCACAAGGTTTATATGATGGTGGTGAATACCTTGTTTGCTAGTAATAGAGCAGAAACCTGTTATAATAAATACCATGGAGATAGGGGGAAAGAGAAATGTGTTGCAGCTTGATTTTCCTTTAGGGAAATAAGCTAGAAGAGCAATGTGCATGGTCTTGTGTCCTGGTTTCAGCTTAATTCAGAGTTAATTTTCTTCCTAGTAGCTGGTATAGTGCTGTGTTGTGTTTACACTAGTCAACGACTTTTCAGCTTCCCATGCTCTGCCAGGTGCACGAAAAGCTGGGAGGGGGCACAGCCAGGACAGCTGACCCAACCTGGCCACAGGGCTATTCCATACCACCTGACGTCAAGCTCAGTATAGAAGCTGGGGGAGTTGGCCGGGGCAGGGGGGCAGTGATTGCTGCTTGGGGATAGGCTGGGCATTGGGTGGTGAGCAATTGCATTGTGCATCACTTGTTTTGTATATTCTTTTATCATTATTATTATTATTATTTTCTCTTTCTCTGCTGTCCTATTAAACTGCCTTTATCTCAACCCACAGGTTTTAGGTTTGTTTTTTTTTTTTCTTTTTTTCCCCTCCCGAGTTCTCTCCCCCATCCCACTGGGGCGGGGGGAGGGTGAGTGAGTGGCTGTGTGGTGCTTGGTTGCCGATTGGGATTAAACCACAACATCTTGCCTGAATTTCATCTCTTTTTTCCATCAAGAAGTGTTGTCCTGGATTTCTCTGAGGACTTCAGGCATTTACCTAGGATTCTGGATGTCTAGTAGTTTAAACAGAGTTGAAGGAAAACAGTACATGCATAGTATGTTAATAAATTCCAGACGTATTGGTGTCATTTCACATGTCATTTACAAACAGAGTCAAGTACAGCAGTTTTATTAGAGGAAACACAGAGAGTAGTGACAAGCCTGCAGCACCTTTAGGAACCTGTGACACCAGTGCTAATCTTATCTGTGCTACTTTCACCTTGGACACATGCCTTTGATGTGTGCTATTGTCCAAGGTCCTGTAGGTCACAGATTGAATGTCTGTTATTCCTGTGCTATGTCCATGAAAGATTTACTCAAAATACATAAAATAACCCCATGGCTTACAAGCAGCATATTGGCCGCAGAACCTGCTGATGTTGATCCTGTCTGCAGAAAATTAAAAAGTTAAAGCTGAAGCTGACAGGTCAAAATCCAACATTAGTCACCCTTTTCTTGCTCAGTACTATCGCCAGAAAATTGCCAGTAGTATTTGCCGGAAAAGAGCCTTTACCTGAGGCTATCTTGTGAATTTTACAGGCAGGAACATCCCCAAAACCACTTTTTATAGGGAACAGTGTGTTCTATTTCCGTTGGTAACAAGAGCTGCAGTTTTGTTGAGACCTGTGTTGAGATACTATATCCATGACAGGGAAAACTGTAATTACACTAATACAAGTTCTTTATATCTTGAATATGCTATTCTGTCATCATAATTACTCATACATGCATATTCCAAATAAATCTGTAATATTTCATTCAAGCACTGAATTTCGATTTCAATTCCATGCATTTGCCAGTATGCTGAGCATCACAAAAATGGGGGTGTTTGGAGGGTGTTGCTGGGTGCTAAATGGGAAAGCAGTCAGAGAAGCTGGCTAATCCCACTCTTTTCTGACTGCAGTTATGGCTGTAGCATGCTCAGTGAAACCTTCCAGAGATTATATACTTTTTTCCAAGCAGTAACCTTTTCTAAGGCTTACATATTCTTAGGGGTAACCAAGTCCTGACAATCACACCAGGAAGACAAATTCATGACTACTGATGATGCATCATATTTCTTCACTCCTCCAGCTTTTTCTTTCTGGGAAATGTTGGGTCCCTGGTGACAGAGCTCCTATCCAGGCCCTGGGGGATTTTTTCCTGCAGCAGTTCCTATTTTTCCTTTCTCAAGTCTGATGTCCAAGCAGGCCCAGGAAACAGCTGATGCTCTCCTTCTCTGGATAGTCTTTCACTGCTGGCACTGCTCTTCAAAATGGTGTCCATCACAAATTCTGGTACCCCAAGGACCGGGCTGCTGTAGCACATTAAGGGTGCTGCTCCATCCGCATGTGTAGGAGCTGGACTGTTTCCTGGTTTCCAGAATTGGGGATGAAGCAGCACAAAAGGCTGGGTTCTGTCTCAATAATGATGAACTGGAATATCCCTGTCAATACTAAGCAGGTTTTTAAACCGAATTCAGGTAATAATAATGAAGGCATTCTTATCTCTGGCTAGGAACGTTTTGCAACAGATTCTACTGTGGGTTTATGGACCAGTAGGTGCTTATCAGCTCATGCGACAGCCCAGGCATTTTCTACTTTTGTTGCCATTCATATTTAGTACAACTCACCTGCTGCTGAAAATAGTACTGGAGGAGATATACAAATAATTTCCTATGCATTTTTAATTTACTGCATCTAGTTTTATCATGCCAAGTTTATCATGCCAAAGCAACCTTGCCTGAGCTAATTGAACATAACGTCAATGAAAAGAGTGGTGATTTTAGAAATGCAGAATGGTATATTTCTGCTGAGAGATGGTATAATTTTTGACATTGTCATTAAGAAGCAATTAATTTTTGCACTGATGCAATTTGTCATGCTGTGCATCCCCAGATTGAAAGCAGTCATCTCCCAATACATCATCTCTGTGCATCTCTGTGTATTTTAAGGTAATAGTGAGACTGTGAACACAAGCCATCCAAACCAAAAGCACATGGAATATTAAGTGATTTTGCTTCTCTTCTTTGAAATGTCGATCATCTCTTTTTGGCTTCAATGTTCTGTTATATCCCACAGTCCACACGCTTGTGCCTTCCATCTGGTTTACTTATGGATGTCTCCATTTTCCTGAGGGACTGAGTAAAAATTAGGCATAAACAGGAAAAAAGAGTAGAATTATGATCAGATGGAATATGTGTGGCACTTGAGCAGGGTTGGGGCATTAAAGAAGACTATAGAGCATCAGCAGGTCTACAGCTATGTTTCCTTGACCTTCTGTACTTCAATTTAGTATTTAGATTAGGAAGGATCTCAGACGTTGGTAAAGAGCTCTTTAACTTGCCAGGATTGTTGTTTTTCTCTTGGCAAATTGAGATGGTGATATGTTGATGCTGGTAAGGGCTTTTTGGTTTTCAGGAAAGCTAATAAGTGAAGCATGATACACATAATGTGTGTTTGCAGGTGTATTGCTATGTAGACATGCTTTTTCTTGACAAGGTGGGAGTGACATAATGTCTGGATTAGAAAAGAAAAATCAGCTTGTAGTTCTGTTAAGATAGAATGTTTAGGCTAATAATTAAAGGGAAAGGTTATTTTGTAATCAACTAACCATGGCAGAATGATAAGAAAGAATTCTGGTGTAAGTTTGAAAAAAAATCTTGCCTACCATAATGTGTTAACTGATGCCATGGTGCTATGTTATGAAAAATAATGTGTGAAATAGATTAAATGAAATAAATACTTGAAAGAGAGGTTCCCTGAAACTTTGCTGCAGCTGAGTATTTTGACCACAATGTCCACCCACTTCTGCTTGTTAGAGTAACAACTGAGTTGGTTTTCAATAGTAGAGAATCTGCCTCCCGACTTTGCTCCAACAAACCTGTGAGCACTTTCTGTAATCATTTTCCTATGACTCATCAGCAATAAACACTATAAAAGCAGGGACTGAATTTCAGTCTAGCTATGTCAATCTAATCCAACAGTCAACATGTTGCAGGGGATATAAAATGTCTCTTTGCGCTACAAGAATAATAAAAAATTGGAGAGGACAAAATAAAAAGTCACAGATTCTAGCAAATGTATCATCCTGAGATGCTTACATATCTTGATCCCTTTAATTCACCAAAAAAAGAGAGTGAGAAGTGTCTGGATTAAGCATTCCTGTCAGGAAGAGAAGCTATGCTTTCCCACATGACAAAACAACAGGAACTACAGGCCAGTCAGTCTAACCTTGGTGCCAGGGAAGATTACGGAATGGTTCATTTTGCGTACTCTCAACGAGCACATTCATAACAACCAGGGGATCAGGCCCAGTCAGCATGGATTCACGAAAGGCAGATCCTGCTTGACCAACCTGATCTCCTTCTATGACAAGGTGACCCGCCTAGTGGATGAGGGAAAGGCTGTGGATGTTATCTACCTGGACTTTAGTAAAGCCTTTGACACTGTCTCCCACAGCATTCTCCTGGAGAAGCTGGCAGCTCATGGTGTAGGCAGGTGCACCCTTCGCTGAGTTAAAAATCGGCTGGATGGCTGTTTCCAGAGAGTGGTGGTGAATGGAGTTCAATCCAGTTGCTGGCCAGTGACAAGTGGTGTTCCCCAGGGCTCAGTATTGGGGCCNGTTTAGATTAGATATTAGGAAAAACTTCTTTACTGAAAGAGTGGTGAGGCATTGGAACTGGCTGCTCAGGGAGGTGGTGGAGTCCCCATCCGTGGGGGTGTTCGAGAAGCGTGTGGATGTGGCATTTCGGGACATGGTTTAATAGGCATGGTGTTTTGGGTTGATGGTTGGACTAGATGATCTCAGAGGTCTTTTCCAACCTTAATAATTCTGTGATTCTATGATTCTATGGAAAGATCTTTAGCACAGGATACAAGAAATTGCTAGAACCTGAATATAGGCAAAGTATAAATTAATTTCCAATAATGATGCTGAGTAATTACTGGAACAACCTACCATGGGAAGCATGGATGCTTCATCAGCTTGTGTTATCAGACAGCATGAAGCTAGTGCTTCTCTGCAAAGGTTGCATTAGCCTAAAGCACAATTTCAGGACAGGGCAGAGGCATGATATAGGATGAAACAAAAAAGCTGTACTATTCATAAGATCAGCTTAGATATTATGATACCTGTCATAATATTAAAATTTTAAAATATCCACTTATCGTTCCTCCCATTCAGGCAGGAAATCTCAAATTTGTAGATTAAATTTTTTGCCCAGTGTCACACAGCAAGTCCCTAGTAGCCCTAGAAATTAATCGCTGTCTAGATAGTGCATTCAATACAGCTACAACTCAAAGGAAAAAGTAGTTGATTAATGGGAAAAAGGATTCAGGCATCCCAGGACTTGCTTAAACTTATCAAGCTGTATGTTATTCTTTTACTTTTTGATGTGAAGCAGCCCCACATATCACATATCAGAAGTGTCTGATATTACTTATGAAAGTTATGAACCTCTGATAAAAAATTGTGGAAACTGCCACTGTCTTCCTCCATCTTGTTTATTTCTGTAATTTATGTCTGTCTAGACCACTTCTTAGTCTTTTCTAAATGTTTTCCTGCTGTAAACCAGACACAGAACCACAGTCTGATGTTGAAAGCCTGACTTCAGGGGAAGCAAAGCTGGCTCCTTCTGGTCACCTAACGCTGTATATAACATACTATAGCACCAAAAAATGGCTCTGCATAGGGCCTCATCGTCAAGAAGTTTATGATCTATCCCAGTGCAGCTCCAGCTGACTGTTTAGTGAATTATATATATCCTTTCTGTGTCTGACCTACAGAAGATTTAATTTTGGTAATGTTCTCAGACAGGAGCCCTTTTGCTCAAGCTCCTAAGGTTCAGACCTCAGCTATAGAAGTCCCAGGTCTAATTGCAATGCAGTGTTATTGATTTGATTAGTATTTCAAGAAGAGTAGGAATGGAAAAAAGTTTCTCCCTGGAGTTTGTTCCAGTCCTGTGCAAACCATTAGTGTAACTCTCCTATATAGACTAATTTCTGGATTTTCAATTTCAATAAGAGAAAAAAGCATTTAAGCTACCCTTTAAGATATTTGCATTTTTTAAGTCGTTGCATTTTTATTCCATTAGGAAATAGGAAAGATCTCTGCCATGGTGGCATCAGGCAATTTTGGCTGTGCTTCTGTAACTAAATTGGCAATAAAATCTAAAGTACGGCATGTGCACTAAAGGAAAATCCTAAAGCAGGCATATGTGGTCTCAGTCTTGAAAATAGAGGCAGCCAACAGAACAAAACCTATGAAATGGAGGCAGCAGATTAATAACAGAATTCTTTTTCCTAGCACTAAACTAGATTTTCTAACTGATTGCATTTGATATGCTTGAAAGGCTGCATTATCACCCAGTCAGCTTCTGACACGGTCAGCACATTTTAGAACTGTGGCTCTACATGCTCAGGAAATGAATTGCGAAATTGTGATTTTAAGTATTTTGCAAAAACTTTTTGTCTGTAAGAGGATGCTTAGGTGTCCTTTTCTGTTAAGGAATATTTCTCACAGGAAAATACTTAAGTTTTGGGGTTCATTTTATGCAACTTTAGCCACCTGGAAGCTAATTTTATAAATTTGAGCTAATTATCTAGGCAACTTTCATAGCCAGTGGAGAGAGATAAGAAGCGTCTGTTGGAGCGCACATCATCCCTACTGTGTTACCCCCCTGCAGTGCAGAGCAGGGTAACTGCTTTCCGGAGGTGCCTGCTTTGTCTCTTTGACTGTAGAGAGAGCCTGTACAGTCAGGTGACTAACCTTAAGTGCTATGAATCCTATCTCAAATATGTAGTATGTTTTTTAACTCTCTCTGCTCTACTCTCCCTCAGCGCACGCCCAAATCCCAGTAGTGAAATGCATCAGGGTTAAGGCAGCTGTGTTGCTGTGAAATGTGCTGCCGTGGAGCAGATACTGCTGCATGTGCTTCTTACGCTCTTCTGGTTTGGGCAAGCAGTGCCACAAAAGAAAGGAGGAACAGCGAGCAGGCAGCTGCCCTCTCCTGCTGCACAAAGCAGTGAAGAGAATAAATGTACAGTTGGAAACAAAAAGCTGCCATTGATTCACATTTTTCCAGCTAGATAAGCTTTTTTTTGGTTTTTTTTTTCCCCCCAAGCAGGAAAAAAAAAATACTATCCCAGACCATTTACCTGTCCTGGTTCATCAGGAGTCTCATGAAACGTTTGTGCTGGCAGAACAGAGGGCTGCTGCTGCTGCAAGATAAAGGACTGAACTGGAAAGGCTGCATGGGGACTTCTTAAGCCTGCTCAGCTCTCTGTGGCTTCGTCAGCACTGAATCCAGCCCTTTGACTTTGACTTGGAGGACAGGTAGTTGTACAGCCCATGGTCACAGGTATATGGGCAGTATGGTCGTTATGATCCAGCTACATAGCTAGATCTTTTACGTATCTTTTTCTTCTGCTACTATAGCTCCTCTTGTACTTTCTCTGGTTTTGCTTCTGTCATTCAGCCATGCTGCTTGTTTTTTTAGCTTTTCATCAGCCTTCATGTTTTACCTGCAAATTGTTTGCTTTGGATTAGCCAATGCATTACTCCTTTCAAACTATTTAATAGGAAGGATCAGCCTCTTAGCTCATTTAATTTTTGTCTTAAGCCTGTAAATGATATTGTTAGTAAGAAAGAGTTTCTGAGATGCAGCCTGTTTGAAGGGTTTCCTATCTGAAGGCTTTATGATCTCATTTTTCTACTCTTTCCACAGGGCTTTTTTATGCAAGACAATGTCTAAGGGTCACTGTTTTGAGTATCAGGGAGTCTTCCCAGGTACACACATGAAGGGCAGCCCAAATCAAGCAAGGGGAAACTTCTGCCTCTGCCTGATAGACCCTGCAGTGCTGCAGCTATGTCGAGTCCCATCTAAAACAACTCTCCTGTTGCCAGTGTCTAAGGGGACCCAGACCCACTGCACTATATGCTGCCAATACACATATAAACAGAATCAAAACCCCCTCTCCAAAGATTTTTCCCCATAGATAGTTACAGGCACTGCACTCAGAGTTTTGGACTCAAAAAAAAGCAGCACAACAGCTTAAAAAAAGAGCTTAAAAAGAATAGATACTAATGGTAAAGTTTACTGCCCTTTGCATGTTTAGATCTTTGTTTCTAGCTTTCAATTTTTTTCTCAAGACTCCTAAGGGTTGTTATTTTAAATGAAAGCCTACAGTCACTGTCATTAATTTCATCCACAACCCTACACATAAGCAATGGAGAGAGCTAGTGGCCCCTGGAGGGTGACCGCAGGGAGATTCAGGAGCCTGAAGTGATGTGTGGGGGCAGCTACCTGGGGTGAGCCAAGAGGAAACAGGAGGCATACGGACCTAGCTGGAATTCGGGCCATTCGCATACCATCCTTTTGAGCCTCCTGACCCTAGGAGAGGCTGACATGTTTTAAATCAAACACTATGATTTAAAAGGCACACAAGGCAAAGAGATGTCTAGCAAGGAGAACACTCTTTCTGTATTTCATTTGTTTCCTAATCTCAAAAATAATATTAATAATTGCAAGCTTTCAAAAGGTTAAGTACATCAAAGATGGAGGGAGCAGCAATACTGTGGGAATAGGGTGACAGAAGCAGCTTTCCCAGCTCTCTGTGGTTCTGGGAGTGCATAATGTTGATATCACCTTATCACAAAATAACTCGGATTCCTCTCGGGTTTCTGAGCAGTGTTTGCTATGGGCCTGGGGCACAAGCTAGCCCATGTATCTTGAACAAGTTGTGACAGAGGTTAGCTTCATCAGATTGAAAGCATATTTTCAAAACCTGACACATTTCAAACTATATTAACAAACATTTCTTCCATGTAGTGGAAAAAACCTTATAGATTTTTTATCCTTTTAGTTAGCTTTCTGTGAATTTGGGACACTTTCTATTGGTTTGGGAGGTTTTTTGGTTTATAAGCTTTCAGCAAAGCAGTAGGATTTGCAGTTATATCTGGTAGGGCACGTCTGCATGGCATGTCAAATGTGTGATCATGGATAATAAAAATGCATCTCCTTGCTTGTTGGAAATTAGCTCACTCATATTCTGCTATATATGTAGCCCAAGCAGCACAGACTTGAGTGTATGTTAGTGGGCCAGATGTACACCCACAGTGCATCTGTACTAATAAATAAAGTGGGCCAACATTAATGCTCCCTCCTTGAGGGCAAGCCGCGCAACATAGCAGATGACACCAAGCTTTGTGGGCCTTGGGAGCAGTACTGGGGAAAGGGGCTGAGGCGTATCCAGGGCGTGGGATAGCCACAGTACCTGGGCTGACTCTTCTCCCTTTGCAACAAGTGCTAATGAGGGGAAAAGCAAATGAGCCATTAGTGTCCCGCACCCTCTACCCAGTACATCCACCTGCAAATCCACAAAATTTGCATCCCTCTTGGCAGCAGAATAACTACTCAGAATGAAACCAGGCAATCGCAAGCTCAATTATTTCCCTAATGTTAATTGTGTTCTATTGCTGAGTTTCCATGTAAAGGTGTGTCATTTTTACATACCTTTAAAAGAAAGATGTTTTGCTGGGACAACATTCATGCCAACCACCTGTGTTACAAAGCTGTCATTTACTCCAGCACAGTTGCCTGTATTAAGTGTGCACCTCAGCTTTCAAAAACACAGATTTGCTTCTTAACATTTTACTACGTAACCGCTGATAAGAACAGTCAACTTTCTTAACTAATATGATTGAGAACAACGTACATTATCTGGATGTCTGTGTTCGAGATAAAGACACAGAATATTTCACTTCCAGCCACCTACAAAGACAGTAACTTCTCTGTACAAGATGGAGAGTGAGGTAGTGAGAGTACAGTCCGAGGAGGATAGGTGCTGTGACCTTTCTCTGCTTTCGTGGGTGGGTATATGTGGAGTTTCATAAGTTGAATGAATTTCTGAGTTATTTTTAGGAAGTGGCTTACTTTCATGTTCAGTCTAAAGTTAAGTAGAATGTGCAACTGAATTAACAACTTTTGCCATCACCAATTTTATTACAGATCTCGATTTTACAGTCAACATTTTATATTACAACAGAAGAGGTACAAAAGTGACCATGAAGACAAACTCTTGACCTATAGTCAGAAGTAACTGATTTGAAAGTATTAGTATGTGTCTGCATTGGTGCATCTAAGCAGTTACATAACAGAGTGCAAATAAAAATACATTTCCCTTGATGTAAACATTATGGGCAAGGTCTTGGGTGTGGTCCAGCCATGCTCAGTGCCGGCCTGTGTATTACACAGCAAAGGTTTATCTAGAGATGCTTGAAATTACACCAGCTTGTGTAGTTCCATAAGGCTGCTTCGCACTCTGGGCAGTCACTAAAACACATGGCATTATAACCTTCTGCCCGTGGGATCATGGAAACCTCAGTCTGCCTAATGAATTGGCAATTGCTGGTTACGCTGGCACTGCAACGCCTAGGAGTACATCTGTAGCAAAGCCTGCTCTGCTCTCTTAGTGTCAGCGGCACTGCACAAAAGCACTATAGCAGAGGCCACAAGCAGGCCTCAGATTTTTATTTTGTTATAAACACTACACTTGAATATGCACATGAGAGCAGCAAAATGGAAATCAAAGGAAATCAATGAAACCTGCTGTTTCAATGTACTATGGCATGTCCGTGCCTGTGAATGATACACCGCAAGGCATCACCTTTCACCTCAGAACAGAAGGTCAAGAGAGACTCTTTATTGTGGCAACCTTTTGATGTTTGTCTTTATTCCAGTGGATGACCAAGCTGTGGCCTGAGGGAGCTTTTATGAAAGCTGGAAGGCTTATTCTTACTGCTATATTAAGAATAAAATGTAATCTGAACTGCAACAGTGTTTCCAGTAGGATTTTAATGGGGTTGCCTGAGTCAGTCTTGCTATTTTCTCTCCCCAGCTACACTCTCGACCTGTTCTTACAGATGCTGGCCACCCTCTGAGCGGTTTCTGGCCTTTTCTTGGCTTGGCTCAGCTGTTTCCCCACCAGCCACTTACCATGATGCCCATTAAAAGGTAAGAACCGCTCTGCCTCTTCTGTCGCTTGCTTTACCTGCTCAGAGGTGCCACGGTCCCTGGGAGAAACATGATTTATCCCACATGCCGCTGGGCAATGTTCCCCTCTGGGGGATGTTGCACTAGGATGCAGGGAGAGTGTAGCGTTCCCCGGTCACTTCCCATTCAGCCTTCCAGTGGGGAGGAAGCCGAGCGCTACTCTGGGCAAGTTCTGCCTTCACTGGAAAGTCTCTTTCTTCTCTGTGCGTGCCCCAGGGAATCCCTGCCCTGAGCCTGTGGGCACAAGGGGAGCTGTACAGGAGGGAGCAAACCAGGGCAAAGCATCTGCCCTCAACCACTGAACGTGCCCCAGCCCCTCTGAAATCGTATGTTTGTGTGCGTGTGGGTACAGTAATCACACCCAAAGTATCATCTCCTGCTATTTGGCTGTTAGTATCACAGCAAGGATTTCTGGTTACGGACTCTGTACACACCACGCTACTATTTATCACTCTAAGCTATGTAGCCACATCTTTTCCAGCTTTACACACAAATAACGAAAGTCTTCAGTAACACAGAGGATTCTGTTTCATGGAGTTGCTGTGGTGTTGGTGCAAAGTCTGCAGTCTGTGTGGTCAGGGTTATGCACACACTGAAGGAGCTGGACTGGCCTGCGATAAGACACAAAACCAAACAAATATTTAGTAACTGCTTTGCAAGTACAACAGAATAACTCCACAGTTACTAAATGCACCGTGAAAGTCAAAGGGCATGTTACATCTGTACTTATCAAGTGGATGTCTTTTCTTAGGATAATTTTTTTTAGATCTTGCTACAGAAAGATAACTTTGGTGTTTATAGGGGCTAGGGACAAGAGCAAGTAAGTACAAAATATAGTAGGGTGTGAACTCACAGTATGTCAGCTGTGCTGCGATAACAAAAGTAATTATGAAAAGGAAGTAAGAGCTCTTGCATGGACTACGGAGCTGCTGCCATGCTGGAAGTTCACCATCTTGCTTACACAGTGGTAGCCCCCTACTGCTACAATGTAAAGCTGTTGCTAACAATGTCAGATATAAGTAGATTCTTTGCTAGAAGTATATCCAGCGAATCCGGTTTTTGAGTTACTTCTGGAAAACCCTGCTGATATGGACAAAAGCAAGAGAAAATTATCAGCATCAATTGCTATGTGGCATGAAAAGCCGGATGCTCCGCTGTTACAGACCCACACAGTTCTTTTGCAATGACTTCAGGGGGGTGAAGCTAACTTATATGGTCTATCCTGAAGAGTTCTACTGAACATGTAAATTGCTTATTTTGTTATTGCTCTGTATAAAAAATAGTAAAATTAATTGTCCATGTTGCTCTACAGAGCTCCTTATGTGTGTGTTAGCTGAGCTCTAACAAAAAGCCCTACTTGTTATTCTATCTTAAGAAGCGAGTTGTGAGCCACAGCAACAAGTGTGTCAACAACTCTTCATGAAGTGTTACAGGTTCCTCCTTGTGCTGAACCACGAGGGATCTAAGCTACTATGTGTTTCCCCTCCTCCCTGGCCCCTTAGCTTATTTCATCATTGGCTGAAATAATCTGTGCCTACTTACGGGTCCTGGGAGTATTGGTTAAAGGCTGCATTTACCCAAAGAGAAAGCGAGTACGTGAGCATCACGATTTGGCAGATTTATGCACCACACCAGTGTTAATTTTTTCACAATGTGCAGACCACCCATTAATCAGCTCCAGCAATACCTAAACAGGAATATATTGCTCTGCCTTCAGGATTAAAGTCCTGTCACCAGATAAAGCATTTGTTTCCTTTGAAGACCAACTTTTCCTTATTTACAACTAATGTCACGAACTCAGTAGTTTACAGAAACGTTTGTTTACTTTGGGAATGTTCTTATCCAGGTATAAGTTCTTCTCTCTTTTGTTCCTGGCAGATAAGATATGAGTAATATTGAACCATTGCTGCTTTTCTGATGTCACTAAAGAACATTTGCTCTGTGTGAAGGTCTCTGAACCCACACAGAGGGATAAAGGGTCTCAGGCTTTTGTATCTCATCAGCAGGCAGATAGAGATTTCAGGCAAGTCAGAACTTGGGCTGCTGTTTCTGGGACTCCTGTTTTTCTCTCCCGACAACTGTGAACTATAGTAATTAGTAATGCTTATCAAGTCTTGTGCCTCACTCTCTGACAAAGCAGCTGGACAGAAAGTAAGCTGAAACTATAGTGAAAGAAGTTAAGGACCATCCTTGACACTCCGCTTTATCTGCATGCAGCAGGGAGGAAAGCTGCCAATTTGGTTCTGAATATTGTAGGTAAAAGCCTGGTCAGATGAAAATCTGTTGAAGGGGGATGGATTGCTCCTTCCCTGAAGGCAACTGAACATGATCAATGGCAAGTGCAAGGCAGAAAGCAACACGAGGTCTGCAGCGCGAATGGAAGTTGCTGAGAAGCACACAGCCACATCGAAGGGATGTGATGACAGCAAGAGGGGAGTCTGCTCTAGCTTGCTGTAAACTTATATTAAGTCAAGAGGGAGATGCAATATTACTTTTATGTTAGCAAGTCGTCACCAATAAGAGCAGGTTATTACCTGTAATTGTCTTCACAGGTGATCTTAAAGTTTCGCTCTTCTAAGATGCTTTTTAACTTCTTTATAGAATGACCTGAGCAGGATTCACTGCAGAGAAAAGTCTTTTGTTACTGGTGTTCCTTGTGTGTACAAGAAGCTCAGCTAAATTCCACACTATGTCACTTTGCTTTATTTCAGGTAAGATTCTTTAAAAGCTTGTTTGGCCCATTGGGCCTTCGCTGGTGGAAACTATGTGGAGTTCAGCTGTGCATCTTGCACGAGAACTTTGTGCAGGAAGATATAGGTGGGAAATAACTCAGTTCCATTCACAGTTCAGTGTGCTCTAGAACTGCTCCAGAGCTGCCGGTGGCCTCCTTCTTCAGGAGCACGATAAAAGGCTCATTCAAATCTGTGGAAGGACAAAGAGATCAAGTCCTCTGTGTGATGAGAAAGGGCCAATCATGAAAACCAGCATCTAAGTCCCAGGTAGGATGTAAGATAGGAGGAAGCAGAGAGAAAACATGGGAGAAAGCACACCTATGAGCACTTCCTATCTGTTTGACTCAGTCTGTGGCTGCTGCTACTCTGTTTTGACAAGGGGCTACTTCAACCACTTTTCCATTGGTAGGGACCCTAACTTGTGTATTTCTTTTCCATCCAGCTCATGGTTTCATGAAGCGCATAGCAATGTCATACCTTTGAGATCTTTCTCTCTATGCTTAATTTGCCTGAAATAGCCCAAGGTGCCCCAAAGCTGTAGTGAGAGGATTGACAATTGTCATAGACACAGGCAGAGGCACTGCAAAAGACTTGTTACCTTGGGAAAAAAAAACAAACATCTCCTGGTCCAGAGGATAGGACACACATCAGGGCAATAATACAATACCGGGACAAATCCAGTTCCTAACATATGGCATTAGTGGAAAGCAAAGCCAGTTCTTCTTTGTTCACTAGACTTGCCAGACCTTATCAGTGATTCAATACAGAATACAAATCAGAAGATAAAAGGACACAGTTGGGTTTTGAGTATGTCCACAGATGGAGACTCCACAACCTCTCCAGAATACCTGTTCCAGCATTTTAAATTATTTTATCAAAAATAGTTCTGCTCAGCATAATCATACTATTCCTGTGGACAAACATCTTTTCCAGCTGTTCACCCTTGCCAACGTAGCCTGCTCTGTGACTTCAGTGCTGCACCCATAATAAAAGGCTGTAGAGCTCAGTGGGGTTGGAAGGAATTTAAAGGTCATGGGATCTCTGGAAAGCAAGGAAAATGTCATTGTGTCTTAGGTATAACTGTTCAGCGGTACCTATGATAAATACTAAAGAAAACAACAGTACAAATGTTATTCTTGCCAGTAAAGTAAGCAGCTAGCAGAGTGAATGTAGGGCAGGTTTCGTGAACATATTTAAGACAGTGTCAGTGTTAGACAGTCGCTCATCAGGACTGAGCTGGACTGTCTGTCTTCTACACACTGCTCGTCATTTCGTACCAGCGTGACTTACCTTTGAGGTCCACCAATGTCATGCATAAGCCAAATGTGCACTGCAGAGACTTTATCTGGATTTAGGTTAAAGATCTCAATACTTCCAAAGATGCTGTAAGAATGGGACATGAAAAAGTAAAACATTCTTAGTTATCTGAGAAAGACATACGGAGTGTGTTCCCCAAATGCTATTGCTTATTAGTGCTGCTGTTATTCTGAGTGAAAGAAACATTATCTTGCCAAGGAATTTTCATAGACTATTTAATTGCCTTATGGCAAAATATTTTCTCCCCATTCTTATTTCAATTTCAGGAAAACTTTTGAAACTGTCTGCTGACTGAAACAAGCTGAAATTTTTCCATCTTTAGTGCCTTTTCTCCTGTTCAGTTTATTGTCTATTGATTTGGTTTGGTGCAAGAGAAATGAACATGGCTGTTCTCCCCACCAGCAAATACTTCATCTTTCAATTTTATTCAAGACCGCACTTCCAGCCAGGTAATCCAAGGAAGCACAGTCTGGAGGGGTAAACTCCATGAACAGTTAGACATGTGTCATTCATGTGTAATGAATAAATAAACTGTAATAATAAAGTTACCTTCTGCAGTAACAGTATACTGGATATTCCACCTGCATACCCTCTGAAGGATTTCAATTACAGTCACTGTACAGAAGGAGTTAAGCGAATCAGCTCAATGACAGCCAATGATTTAGACCTCTACAAGAGTTTACCAAAATCCATTCTGCACTGGGACTCACTGGCAAAGACACATTCACCAGCATGCAGGACCACAGAAACATGGATGGTAGCATGCTGAGTAAATACCTGCTACTTCTGAAAGCTCCGGCTTCTGCTGATCCATTGAGCATCACTTGAACCACACCACATGCTGCTTCTGCAAACTGAACAAAACAAATGGACGCTATACTCTGACACTACATGCAGTGCCACATCAGACTTGGGGGTAGTAGAAATTACTGTACCTTCTTCAACGTCATCAGAACTGATTTATATAAGCAGAGGATCTGGCCAGTATTTTTGCAGAGCATGTCAGTGCAAAAAAAAGCCTCTAAAGGCTATGGCAAAACTGTGATAAAGCGGCATCAGCCAAATATGAATTGGCAGTCTGAGGTTGCATGGGATTGGTATAGCAACTTTGCTGTCACTGCTGTTTTCAGTTTTTATAGGGCTTTCCAGAGCTGCAGCAGCTACAGCTGTCTGATGGGGTTGTAGTAACTTGGAATAGTCCTCAGACTGCTTTAACTCAGGCAGTAAGGACAAGCGAGAACAAAGGTACCACTAGTTTAAGGACACACAAACCATTGTGTATGCATTACCTTGTGACTCATACTCTGTGTTCTTTTGTAGCTTGGGATTTTTCTCCCCAGTGGTTTTAGTAAAACTCATCGAGTTTTGTTTGATTTGACTTTTAAATTACTGGATCATGTAATCACTGCTTTTTTATTCTTTAAAATTCATGTCCAAATATTTAAAGACTACTAAGGTTACAATACAAAGTACCCACTCTAGATATATAATCCATTGATAAGATGAAGAATTTTAAAAAAGCTTAACATAGGTGACTGTACTTATCAAATCTTCCAAGTCCTCTTACATCTAAACAATGTGGCTCAAAGTCAGTTCTTGAGAGCTTGAAGTTGCAGGAAAGTTTCATTATGTGCAACTTGCTAATGTAATAAGCACGAGTTTTAGGAGATCTTAAATTTATTTGGACTAAAAAGCCTGCATTGCAGTTGAGCAAGCCTGACTCTGTATGGTGGTTTATCCCTCCCAGACTCTGGAACTGAGGGGATTAATGAGAACATAGAAAGTGTTTTGAGCTTGGAAAACGTATGTACACTAGTTTACCCACAAAACCATTTTTTTTAACGGTGAGTAGACTTTTTCTTACGCACATGAGAGCTGAAGCATACAGGAATGCTTCTCTTCCACCTGGGCAGTCATCTACTAATAGTCATATCAAGGGTGAAGTCTTGAGAGACATGTAAAATCAAACTGATACAGGAGAGCAGGTTTTTTTCCTGGCAGTTTTCTTCTGTAACATGCTGAGTCAACAAAGCCAGGCTAACTGCTTAACTAGGACTAGCAGGGTCTTGTTCTTGCTGTGGGAGTTGGCATGTGCATACGGGTGGGTACATCGTAGGAACCTCGCCATATACCATTGTGGGAGGATGTGCTCTTCGGGCTTATGCCGGGAAGGTGCAAGGGGATTCTCAGCTGCTTGGAAAATTTCTGTGCCAATTTGGGCAGCGCTCTCAACATTAACATGCTAAAAGGTATTTTATTTTGGCAATTTCAGTCCTGTCATTCAATTAAGGTGGTGATTATTATTATTGTAAGCATTATTTGCAAAGTTCCAGCTGTCTGCCACGTGCTGTTCTAGACACTGACACAGTCTCTGTCTACAAATAAGAATGCCCAAACTACAGTGACATTACATATTATACATAAAACATGGAAACTTGGAAATGCCAATTTCCAATGCCATGATTTTTAGCACCTGAAGCTAAAGCTCATGTGAACTTTTACTATTCCACATTTTAAGTCCAATCTGCAAACTCATGTTTTTGGCAGTGTCAGGAACTTAGTGCCTTTCAACATTCTTGGGTTTGGGGAGGTTTATTCTAGATCTTACCATCTTGGATGCCATTTTCCAGAATACAGAGCTAGGGTTGCTCTCACATTCGCTTCGTTTTGGACAAGATTCATAGTTGATTCCTGAGAAGAAATACGTTTATAGATAGAGAGATATACATACAGAGAGAGCTAAGGTTAGAATTAATATTGTCACAATGTTTATATGGCTTTGAGAACTGATTAACAATGGCAAAAAGATTTGCCTCCTACCAAAGCAAGAAGGCTACATGAGAAAAGGGCTCTAAGAGGAAAAGGAACCTGTATGTGTTCAAAGGCCTTCCTGTTTGCTCACACATGTTTCAGGGAGGCAGCCTGAAATAATGCAAATAATTCTCAGAAAACTGAGAAGGGAAAACATATAGTCCTAAATGTGAGAAACAGGTTGGCTCTTGACAAATACTGTCTGATTGCATTGAAAAATTAAACTTTGACCAACATTTTCAGTAATTCCAGCCCAATTTAGAGGTTGCTAGCCTAAATCACCAACCCAGGAATCACGCAGGCAACAATAACCCCAGGGTACCTACACGCTGCTCCTCCCACTTTGGCCTATGGCCAGGACCTTTTTGAATGGCATTCTTGTTCTGCAGTTTGTCCCACAGAAGTCACAGGAAGGAAGAGAGCAGTCTAGATAAAGAGTGCTAGATGTAACCATTAGTCCAAGCAGCAACCAAGTTTTAATAACAGTCAAAGTTGTGTTTTGTAAATTAACCTAAGAACAAAGTACCATTTTCAGTCTTCCATAACATGGGAGAGAAATACAGTTAAGGTTTTAAACCAAACTACAAGAAAAGTATATGTGAAAAGGATTGTGTTTAGGTCTAGATATACAAGAGAAAAGAATGATCTGGAATTCCAGTGTTCATATTTGTTTTGCAAAAAATAGGACTTATTACCTGGGGCAGAGGGGTCTCCACACCATGAAACCCTATCAGCCATATAGCCCAACAAGGTGTCCTCCAAGGTAAGGAAATTTTGATTGGATTTTGTGTAACGATGAGCGAGGTCACTTGTCTTGCTCCAAAACAGTGACTGTGAAATAAGGTACAACATCTAGTAAGTGATACTTATACTAGAGCTGGTCAGGAAATTTTCCTGGTGGAAAACCAAAAAGTTTTCATGATAATGAAGGAGTTTTAGCTTTTATTGAAATGCTGCAAGACCTTAGTGGTCAGTTCTTATTTTTGCAGCCTACACTCCCATTTCCAAAATATTTTTGGGTGGTTATTTTTTGTAGAAATGGATGTGTTCGTCCTGTAAAGTGCTTTGAAAGACAGGGTTTGACTAGTTCTCACAGGATATATACCTAATTTGTTGCGTGCTTTTGAACTGCACATGGAGGAGCAGCTTTTTGGAAGCAGTGTCACTCTGATAGCATGATAGCACGCTCCCTACAGAGAGCCGTATGCTCAGGGAACAGGGACATCTTCGCCACTTAACCAGGACGACCCTAGTACTGAGGTGTGAGGCAAGCCTTACACAGGGGTGATTTCCAGCGACAGAGAATGAACAGGGCTGCTGGGGGCAAAGGTGATAAATGCAGGACTATTGCAGTAAGCGCAAGAGCAAACTATCATCCTCGTCAGCCTACAGACCCTCACAATCACTACGGACAAGATCCAGTCACTCAGAGCGCTGCACAGACATGCCATCCCACAACAATCCTAGGTAAGCAGCCCACCATGCATTGCACTGTTACCTTGTTACAGGGTATAGGATGACTCGCTAACTCCATTAAAGGGTGATAATCTTCTGATGTAATATTACAGGGATTCTTGTACATGAATGCATGTTTTAATGATTCCCATATTTTTAGGCAATCCTTATCTCTGCCGAAAGATTAAAACATAGTTAATTAGTATTTATGAATGCATATGGCTGTGAACGGGTCTCCTTCCGTTACGGTCAAACGCTACGGATCAGATTTTAAAAGAGTTCTAACTATGCCTAAGCACCAAAATATATTATCCAATCCAAATGCAAAGCAGAGTATCTTCAGCAAATTAAGTACAAACTGAGGAATGAGCAGTTCTAAAACATCTTTCTCTCTCTCCTGCTTTTTAAATTACTGATTATTGCCGTATCTGAATGACCTCTATGTTTCTGTCCCTTAAAAAGAGCAGTGCTGATATCGCATAACCAGAAGATCAAATTTCTTGATTATTCATACCAAATCATAAGAAGCAAATGTGGCAGACTATAACTTGTACCTTTTAAAAGTCTGGCTAAAGGATACTGCCTCCTCTGATACAGTGAGCCAAAAAAATGCCCATGTGTCTCCCTGCAGAGTGTTCGACCCTGCAGAAATAATATCTATAATTTTATCTAAAATAAAAGCAGGCGTTTGGCTTTTTTGGACCTGATATTATTTTCATTTATGCTCTAATTTGCAGCTATTGACTTTGCTGGAGCCACAGCTGATTTGCACACGCATAACCAAGATCCAGATCAGGTGCTTGGTCTCCAGTGGGTTTTTTCAGTCTCCTTCTGATCCTCCACTGCGTTACAGGTTCTGGCCCTTTTGCTCTCTCTTGCATGAGTCAGAGGAATTCCACTAGATCTGCATGAGGGGAACTGCTTCATGCCACGACACGACCCTATCACCTCAGCCCACACTTATTTCTTAAGATGCTGCTTCGTCAGCCTAGGAAACAAAGCACCTCTCTGCTGACAGAAGCAGGGCTCCTTTCATACTACCAAGAGGAAATCTGTTGCACAGTGCAGGCAAGCGATCGTATCTCTGCACTGAAGTAGCGCCATGCTCCCTTCCTGAGGCTGCAGCATGCAATAATGTTTGGGACGGCTCAGGACTTTTGCTTTCTTGTACTTGAGGTAATGAATGAAAACTCTGCATTAAGATAATTCATAATTATTTTCGGTCTAGTATGTGTTTTCAAGGCTGTCCCCCATGGGTGCACTTCCTTTCCTCTTCATGGTCCCATAGTTTCAGGCCCAGGTGGAAAGCCTGCCCCTCTCATTACAGCAGTGACAGTAATGCAGTGATTCTGCATCCTTCTCTTCCCTATTTTTATGTAAATTTAAAACCTGACTGCATTATCCTGCTGTCTGCATGTCTGAATGGAGCTATTCTGACTGTCTTTGACTCATCCACTCTTTCTTCACTGTTTGCAATCATGTCCCAGTGTGTTCCCACTAAAAGCTGTTTGAAGAATGGGCTTTGTCTTGTGTGAAGAAACTAATGTCTTCAGAGCACTATAAGAATAGCACTGATCAGTTAGTACGTGACAGACACACAGGTGCAGGCTTTGTTACCAGTTGATACTCAGATTAACACATAGGATGTGGAATTTGATTAGTCTTAAAAATAGTCCTAAAGGGATTAAGAAAAACAGTAGTAATTTATTGAAGATTTCCAAACATTTTCAAGTTAATCCTCCCTACAGTTGTGTGATCTCATTCCTACTACTGAACTCGATCACAATTTCTACTGAGTGTCCATCTGGGCATCAGAGGGGCAAACTGGAAGGCAGAGAGCTGAGCTGTTTGTATTACATGGGCTGCATCTAAACTGCAGGACTCTGAACCACTTGACAGCTCCTGGCCATTTCCTTCCTGTCTGGACATGAACTCTCTTCCTTTCCTTCCTAAGCCTTATGGAAAATAAACATCACACGAAGAGGAGGCCAGACTCTGTCTGTCTGTGTCCAGAAGAAAGCGACAGCGCCTGACAGCACTACATGCCAGGCAATCCACGGCAAGATGTCCCTGGCCTTCCTTCCCTTCTGCCTTTATTTATGCAGTAACAAATCTAGCTTAGCATTATATATGATATTGGTTATTGGGAGGTCATACCACTAAGGTGGTTACTACAGCAGGTTTCCATGCCCCAGCTTCCACCAGTCCTCTGTGAAAGGTCTGTGGTGGATATGTCCTCATCTCTCTCTCGTGGGGCAGCCAAGTGCACTATGCTGCAGAGCTCTATCCGAGTTGCAGATATCCTGCAGCCTGACCTTGGTGATTTAAAATGAGCTTGGGTGTTGCTACTGTACAATGCTGTCTGAAATGTGGACAGAGCCTGAGAGCAGGGACAAGGCAGGTCAGCCTGGAGGGTCTCTGGCCATATGGCCAACTGGGGCAGTTCTGGCCACATGCTGAATTTAATTTCTTACCATGCCAGTCTGTTACAGGGCCAGTCCCAGCTATGTTATGGACCACACCTCTTGTTTATAAAAACCAAATTTACCTCCAGGTAAGTAAAGACTAATAACACTGATGATTTTTTACTGGGCTATTGTCTTTTACCCAGGAGCCTAAATGCACTTTCAGTTACAGTCACTGTAGCGGTAGGAAGCCAAACTGCAGATGCTCTAGGGAGCACAGTCTTTACTTTGCTATTGCCCTGTCATGTCAGGGAATATTGACATGCTTTACTTAGCAGAATTGAACTTGGGTGTATTAAATTTTCTCCTGGAGAAGCCTGTCTCTGGCTGCAGACTGTGTAAGTAACCCACAGACATCATCCTCCCAACTTTGGTATTTCATTTAGGGGTTGGGAAGTTGTAAATACCTCTCCCTGCCACATAGGATTACAACATCACCATACTGAATCAGCCAAAAGAGAGGGCTTCTGCTGATCAAGGGGCAACGTTACAGAACAGACAGCTGTCCCCTTTGCTTTGCACAGTCAACGCTATCGTAAAGAGAATTTGTAGGGCTTGGCTGGAAGCACTGGTACATCTCACAGACATTTATGTGGCTCACACTTTCTAATCTGTCAGATGATTTGTCCTCCTGGTGGGACTTTTTTTCAGCTACTCCTGAAATCTGTTATATGTAACAGCATTAACAGCCACAGGTGACAGTTGGTTACCTGGTCATTTACTCATATTGCAAAGTTTTTAAGGTTGTTCTCAGAAGACAAAACATTTTTCAAGAAATCATAAGAAAAATGTGTTTCTTTTATTTCCAAAGCAGAGAGGTAAGTGACAGACACAGTACAAAGCACTTCTGCTGCTGGACTCAAGTCATGGCCACAAAACACATGAAGTAACAACCATCCAGGTGATTCCCAGTCCTGCCGAGACAACTTGGTGAGTCACAAATTGAAAGCATCAGTTTTCTAGCACTTCAAGACACCAAGCTCAGCACTTGATGATGTGCAGGGATGTCACTCATATCCGAGGGAAGAGTCTTTATTCACAGTCCTGGCAGAGCTGAGCAAAAATATATGTTTAATGTCATAGAAGTGGTAGGGATTAGCCTTCAAATGGGGGAAGCTCTTCTACAGCTGGTAATCGGTGTGGTACTTTTAGTTGTATCACACAGAAGAATGATAAGGCATGAAGATGGGCTTTTATAGAAACTAGGCTATTTCAGCATAACTAAAACTAAACAATATTTCATTTTTGCTGTTCTCACCTATCAACATGTATATTTTTACAACTGAATAAAAATAATTCATTGATTTGCCATTGGAAAGCTATTTCTCTGACATGAAATACAGGTTTTGCCTCACACTTCAAAGAGATTACCAGTCCCATAGAACTTTCATATATCAACTTTGGCTGATATATGAAAAAATAAGCAGTGAGAAAACTTTAAGACTGGTTAATTCCAGGCCCAGGAAGATATGTCACTCTTTCCAGACTCACTGTTGAGGTAGACACTATTAATAAAGTTTAACCTGTCCCTTTTTCTGGCACGGCAAGAAAATATTTGTCTGGCGTGCAGCATTTAACCCACACTAAGCAGAGGTAAGGGCAGAGACCTGCTGTAGTTCTGGGCCTCCTGAATACAATATGAGAAGTTCGCTAGCGCTCCGTGTGCTAAAAATTCCAGCAAGATCAGTTTCAAGTTGAAACAAGTATATCTGCCTTGCCAAAAAATGCCGAAGAAGCAAACTGTCTTCTTAAGGCTACTCCCATCTTCTCATTGGGAAGCTCTCAGTCACAGAAAGGGCTCGTTTTGTTTTCTTTCTTGGTTTACAAAAGAAAGGAAGGGTATGAAAGAGATCACCAGTCTACCAGTTAATTAAATTTATCTAATTCAGATACAGGAGTCCATGATAAATACGCTTATGTACCACACTGCTGTGGGGCTTGTGTGCTCTCCTTCTCTGGTTTTTGTTTTTATGTTTTGGGTTGCACATTAATTCTGCATCATATCTGCAAATATCATATCTTATGTATAATGGATTTCTTCCATTGAGGCTAACTTTGTTTATGCTGAAATGTTTAAGGCCTTTTATTCTACTACAGAATCTGAAATATTTATTCCAAACTCAGTGACATGTAAAATAAATATACTCTAATTTTATGTTTAATTTTTTCAAACTTGATTTTTAATAGAGTTTGGGAAATGCTGGGAAATGTGAAATAATAACTAATGGACTTAGAAGGAACACTGTGAAACCTGCTGTAAACTCAAGAACTGAACCTGCAACCCTTTCTCTGGAAGGCAAGGCTTGCAGAACTTGCCTTATGAACTTTTGGAGACAGAGACTATAACCTGTACTCAGTATAGTATTGAATAAGGGCTGGGATACAAATAACCATTAAAACTACATTTCCTTATTACATCTGAATGTTATATATACTGCAAAGCATATCCTGCATTTGTCCTTACATTTGGGTAGAAGTTGCATTTTCCGATGAATTTGAGTATTTCTATCCATTTACCTTTTACATGAATATCACATCAATCTATGAAATGGAGGCTGGGGCCAAGAAAATTTCCATTAGCAGCTATCCTAGCAGCCAAACTTTAATGTGCATATTAGAAAAATGGACAGCTTCTGCATCATTATGTCTTGCATATCAGTACACTGGTCTGGCTAACCTTGAAAGAGCATCCTTTCACTTAAAGGAATGGGATGGCATTGAGCTACCTGGGAAATCACTAATATAGATCTTTTTCTTCTTTGTAATTTTATTTTTTTTTCTTTAACTGGACATGACGGAGCAAATTCATCCCCAATTGAAATCAATTTAATTGGTATAATATCAAGGATGAGTTTCACCCCTGCTGACTTCAGTTACAGCATGAACAATGTCTTGCTTTCAGTTCAGCATTGGACTGACATTGGGTGCTAAAAACATCTTAAGAAGGGCAGTGTTTCCCTGGGCTGTGTTGCCTCTAGTTTTTTATTCAAAAATTTGAGAGAGATGCTTCAAGTATGGGACCCATTTTAAATTTACAAGTGAAAAATTACTTCCAGGCTTTGTTCTGAAGAAGTCAATCAATTCTGCCCATACTGTTCAAATCACTACCAGGTAGAGGCACTTCCCTGGTGAGACACGGTCTCCCCTGCAACCAGTAGCAGCTTTTCCAAGGTCCTGAGTTTTCTTTTGAGAACATGACAATGTCTTCAGGCCACACTGAAATTTTAATTGTGGCTCTGTGGTGAGGCTCTGAAGTTAGAGTTGGAAACAGTCTCCTGAACCCTCTGTGTAACTGGCCTTCGCAGGGATCAAACCTCATCAGCGGTTGCAATTTGTGTAAGAAAATCCTCCTCACTTGCTACCACCATTAACCAAAACAGTAATGCAGACATGCACCTAAGCACTCAGAAATCTGGCTCTTTAAAAAGTCACTGAGAATTTGTGGTTATAACAAACCTCCTTAAAGGCGTAAGACCAATTCACACTCTGCCGGGAGTCTGAGGCATCGTCTTCACCTGTACAAGCCCAGATGTTTCAGAAGGAGAACGCATATCAAAGGATCTAAATGGTGTAGCAATATTTCTGCATCTAACAGACCCGTCTTTGCCTGGGTGTCGGTTTATCTGCCTCTTTTAGGCAAACTGTGACAGCTGTAGACAGCAGTGCAATTTATACCGATTCGATTTGACTTTTCATGTGAGCTTATGAGTAGCTACGTCTTTATGTTGTCAAAAATTATGCAATGAGCAATAACCTTTATGCCTGTGTTGAGAGGAAGCCCTCTCTAACCTGCAATCCTTTTGCTACCTTTTTTGCCCTAAAAATTTCTGGGTTTTCTTCTGCCATCCCTTCCCTCCTTCCAGCCTTGCCGTGTCTCACGGCCACTTTGGAGTAGCTGTTTCGGAGCCGCTGCCAAGCCCAGCCCAGGCAGCTGTGGTTGGACTTCTCTCGGAAGCCAGCTTGAGCAGTGGGGCCGAGGAGCTAAATGCAAGGAGAACACTGCCATCACGCGGGAGAAGGGACCTCTCTGGAGCAGCAGCTGAGGCCAACCCCGAAGGTGTGTGGTTCCTCATGCCAGGTGATGGCCTGACCCATCTCCAGACCACTGAGCCAGAAAATGGGTATGTGCGCACCATGGATCAGCTTCGTTCCTATTATTCGAACACTTAAAATCTCCTGTCAGGTACCTGTGTGCTAAAAATCAGACAAATGTGAATTAAGAGAGGTCAGCCAATATGCTGTCATCGCTGAGGATTTGAGGAGACTACTGTCTGCTCCTTTTAGCGTTAGGATAATAGAGAGGGGAAAGATTACCAAAGGAAAGCATGAAGGAAAAAAAATCATGGAAGAGCTGTCAGTCTCAATGTCTTCAATGAGCACTAGCCTCTCACTACCCACTTAGTTTAATTATTGCAAAGTGTCTACCACAATAACAATCATGGTAACTGACTTTTTTTCAATATGAGAATTATATACTTCATTTTTTTGGCAGCTTGGTTTGTAAGTATTGCTCTCTGTTAATTAAACAGTTCAAAAGCCAGTAAAGAAAGCGTTGGAGGAACTGACTAGGGATAGAGACAGAGATCCAAAACTCTGCCTCAGAGAAAGAGAACTTCTGGAAAGGCTGCCAGTAGGCAGAGCAATTAAATTCCCCACGGCAGAGATAGGCAGTCTGGAGGTCTGGAAAAAGAAGTACAAGGTGAGATTTCCGCTGGGTGCACCTCAGGACTGGGTATGTTTGTGTACGAGGAATGACCTGGAACAAATGATAGCTCCCCATCACACTGGTCCTTCACCTTTGGCAGGAATAAGAAGGTTTTAAGGGCAGGTGTACTTGTGGCTTCGGTTTATAGCTCCTAGAGTATTTTATGTGAGTTGGAAATCAGTGCTCCAGGACAACACTAAGCCGTATCACCCTTCTGGGAAGGGTTGAGCCAAGAGGCGGCAGCTATAAACCAGTGAAGAGTTCATCTACATATGCAGATTTTTTTGCTGGCTGGATTTCAGCTTTCCTGGGTGAAAAAACAAGCTGCTTAAGCAGATGGTGTTTTCAGCGATGCTCTGTAAGTGGGGGACAGCCTCTAGAAAGGTACAAGTCTCACCTGGACTGCATTTTGACAGAGGGTCATAGTTGCTCTACAATTCAACCTTCCAAGTGAGGGCCATATCATCAGCAGATATAGAGGGAACAAATTTAAGCTGGCATCTTACCCCTCAATTAGAAAGGGTATTTTTAGTATTGTTTTATTTTAATACTAAACTCAGAAAAACACTTCTATAAGAATGATCTAAATAAAAGAACATTATAGCAGGGAAACACTCAATGGCTTAATGCAGCTGCAGACTTTTTTTTTCCCCGTAAAATGAATTGCAGTATATTGGGTTTTTTTATAGAACTAAAACTGCTGGGATAGGCATGAATGCAGTAAGTCAGGAGAAGTCCCTCCTTCAAGGGTGGCATGTGTCAGCAGGACAAGGACAAGGGAACAGATCGGAGATTTAGTACGACTGTGAGTGAGCTCCTTGCTAGTACTTTATTTTGGTGTCATTTCCTGGGAAGATAGACTGCATCTTTAGGATCTTTTTTACCCTTGGACACTTGAGGAATATTTTCATTTGACCCTAGAGGGAAAAAGGATCTATTCCTTCCTATCCCTATGGATAAGCAAAGTTATATTTCCCCACAGTGCTCTGGGGTGTTAAACAGTTCTCAAGTTTTAACCACACCTTAGCAATGACAGCTGAATGGTATCACTGGCATCACTCCTGAGCATGGCTGTTTTCACTGACATGTCTACAGATGTTAGAGGAGAACTGAAGCAGGGAGAGGTGGGAGAGAACAGGATTCCCCCTTTCAGCAACAAGAAGCTCTTAGACTGGCTCATCCAAACATTTAATAATTTCAATCCCAGGGTGGTGCTATAATTTAGACAGCCACCAGCCATTGACCTGTACAGACAATTCTATAAAATCAGTCAAGAGAGAAGGCAAAGAACAGGCATCTAACTGACTGTGCTTGACTAAATAGCTGCATAAAGTTGCAGCAGAAAACGAAGTTGAACAGTATTTCACCAACAAATACTTCTGACTAACGTGTAGAAGGCCAGTACAGACAGAATTATATTCTCTCTGGTATCTGGGATTAAAACCAAAGGACACTTTCACTGCAAGGAAATTTTAGTATATGATGGTGGCGTAATCATGATGCAGCATGTGTAGGCTAACACAAATGTGAAACATTATTTTAAATCCTACAGAATCTTGCTGTAAGAACCATTAAATATCTAACCATTGTTAAATAAATGTAATGTTTGAGTATATGAGAAATATATAGTCATTTAATAACAATTTTTATATGATTATAACTCACTATAGACAACAGACAGATAAGTTGAGATACGGCTGCCAAAGTGAGAGAGAAATTCAGATCTCAACAGCATTTTTATACCTCAGAAATACATTGATGTTGGCTGTGGAGAAAAGACAATGTGTCTTTTGACATCTCCCCCTTAAATTTGCAGGACACACTCAGACTTTGGGTTGCTGTCGGCAGTGGAGTTACAGCCTGGGAGGGTAAATTTTCTGCGTACAACTGAATATGAGCTTTGCACAGAATTTGATGGCCTTTCACAGTCTAGCATTGGTGTTTATATCCCAGAAGAGCAGAAATAGATATGTTGCCAATTAATTATATCAAGAACAAATAAATGATAGCTACCCACTGCCATATGAACTTGCCTCTTGCTAAAGAGAAAATGAATTCTTTCTAATGAACTTCCTCGAGAAAGAGATGACAACAGAACCTAAATGAAGCCCTATCTTACAGCCCAGAATAGTTACGGAAACTAGCCTTAAACAGCATGAGGACTCATGTGAAGGACCAACTATAGAACCAGTAGCCCTACCTCTATACCCTAAAGTGCTAATAACTATCCATTCGTGGCTACTAAATGTTATATTCCAGTTCCCCGTCAAAGCTCAGTACAGCATATTCAGTGCAAGTATACCCAGTATATGTTCTGACTTGGGCATTTTAATAAGCTGTGTGTTACGACAATGATACAGTGTCCATCTTAATAACGAGAGACAAACCAAAAGTAGCAACAGATATCAACACCATTGCCACTATATATGAGCCAAGACGTTTCTGCATCACTGTTTGTCCTAGTTACCCAGTGGACCTCTTGCAAGTCTAAAAGCATTTTCTAAGAAATAGAAGAATAGGAAGGCACCTCTGGAGATCAGCTAGTCCAACCCCTGGCTCACAGAAGGTTGCTCAGGGACGTGTCCAGTGTGGTTCTGAATATCTCCAAAGATGGAGCCTCCACAAACTCTCCAGGCAACCTGTTCCACTCCTTGATCACCCTCACAGTAAAAAAAGTTGTTTTTGTCTTATGTTTAAATGGAATTTCCTGTATTTTAATTAGCGCCCATTGCCTCTTGTCCTGCAACTGGATACCACTGAGAAAAGCCTGTCTCTCTCTTCTTTACTCCCCCCATCAGGTATTTATACACACTGATAATATCCCCGAGCCTTCTCTTCTCCAGGCCGGACAGTCTCAGCTCTCTCAGTCTCTCCCTGTATGTCAGACATTTCAGCCACCTCCATGGTCCTTCACTGGATATGTTCCATGTATGTCCCTGACTCCCTTGTACTGGGGAGCCTAGAACTGGACCCAGCACTCCAGATGTGTCTCGCCAGTGCTGAGCAGAGGGGAAGGATGACCTCCCTCCATCTGCTGCCAACACTCCTCTTCACGCAGCCCAAGCCACCATTGCCCTTTGCTGCAAGCGCACATTGGTGGCTTATGTTCAGCTTGTCCACCGGGACCTCATGTCCTTTTCCATAGATAGTGCAAATAAAGCCATTTGTTTGCTCTGGCACTGAAAGAGATGGCTTAACGATGATAGCAATTCCAGTTTTGTAGACAGCGTACTTTTAAAAATAAAGAAAACCTACATCCTTTGCAGTTTGATGTATATTAAATTGAGAAGCTTTAGAAGTCTGCAGTGCACTCTAATGGGGTATTAGTGCATTATGATTAGGCAGTAACACCGTACTCTTCAGAAGACTGTGATGCAGTAAAGGTTTCTCTTATGTAAGGCATATATTCTTAATGAAAACCCAAAATCTCAGGTAAGTTTCAGTATAATGTCATGGTTATATAAAATAAAGCTAAGATTTTTGTGACTCTGAATCAAATCATGGCTGTTGTTTAGTGCCGTCCGTGCTTGATGTGAAAGTGTCAACAATCAGTGAACAAATACAAGGAAATTAAATTAAAAATGTCTAGCAAAGCATGAAGGGAAAATGCAAAAGTAGGCATACAACAAAACCCGGATTTCTTTCTGGAAGAAATTATGCTGCAAGTTCAGTAGTATCTCACACAAAATCATGTTCCATATGTTCTTTTTGACAAACTGAGTCTCCATCTCCACAGGCTGAAAAGGAATGGAAAGGCAAAATGCATTCATGATCATGCAGCCAGAAGACAAAGCTCTCCTGGATGTGCACCAACTTTTACTAAATTTAATGGAACTATAGACTGTTAAAATTTGTTCTAACAGGAATTTGCCACTAACTATAACAACAACATTAGCTGATCCAATTGTATTTAAGGGGGAAATATATCTTGTGTGTCCACACAACACTGCATGAAAAATATACTGAAGTTCTACTGCTTAGTCAGACACAGCAGGATTGCTGGGCCTGGAGAGTCACATTTGTTACTGAAGTGGATCCCTGTCTGCGCCCTTGGTGCTTTCTCACTGGCAGAGGTTAGACAAAAAATAAGCTGGTTTGACTTCAGCCATTTTTAAATAGTAGGTCCTTGCAAACATGGCTTAGCTTGGGTGAATCAGAGACAGAGAAGTGACTGCAGATCTGAGGGGGGAGTAGTCATTATCTGAGAATAAAAGATCTCTTGAGCTGCAAATGTAAGATGAGTTTATTTCTACACTGAAGGTGCAGCATCGCTTGCATTTCGAGGATCAGTGACTATGACCTCCTTTTAGATGTTTCTTCTCCTCTCCTTCCCCAGGTCACAAAGTGCAGAGAGTTTCTGACCTCAGCCTGCCAGTTCAAATAGGGTGAAGAGGAAAACTAAACCAGTTAACTTTGTATCAACAGGTTTCATGCCACATCTGTTACTACCTGTTCTCCCCCAGCAGGCATCAAGGTGCAAAACCATCACAACCAACATCCTCCGAGCAGCGGGTAAGTTCTCAGGTCGCCAGAACCTGATCTTCTGAACGATCTGGCTCTGACCTGGCCCTGCACAAGCCTGCTGCTGCTGGGCATGCAGCTCTTGCGTACCCCAGCACGCCTCTCTCCTCCGATTATACCAGGGATAAATTCTTGTAAACTTAGATTTGTATGGCATGAGACCCAGTATGAGAATTGCGAGTGCTTTGTTAGCCACAAGAGGGAGTCCAGATTACTGGGAAAGAGGAGACGAAGTAATTTGAGGTCAAATCCTTCTTTCAGACCAAACTGCCTTTGGCCTTTATTCAGACAAAACTACAATACATACCAATGGTCATGGCTGATGAGTATGGGATTTTTGCAAGACTAGTGAGAGCAGAACTTGCAGCTTTTGTTAACGCTGGGGAAAAAAAAAAAAAAAAAAAAAGACTACTAGACTACTGAGCAGTGACAAACTATCGCTTTAGCTCTGGCTTCTGGCAGCAGCCAGTATTCTCCAGGGAAGCCAAAAAGAAATACTGCTCTTTAATGTGCATATCTAGATGTGCAACTCTGTGTCCAGGGAACGAAACCCCTAAAGCCTGCTGCTATACCATCCGCACCTTTTCCTAAAAATGAGGCTAATATTGCAAATGCATTATTTGAAGCATTTGGCATTCCCTGGTTGTTTCTCCCCAACTTTGGCATGATGACAGTTCTGTGCAGGAAGACTAACTGGGGACACTGTAAGTGTACAAATGGTAAGAGTCATTCAGCCAGCAGCAGAAATAAAACCAGGGATTGTATTGCACGCAGGCAGTTAAACAAAATTATTACCAGCAGGTGCTGTATACAGTACCTGAGAAATGTTCTTTAGCGAGCAAGTTCACTGCTGCACCTGAATGGTTTGATGATTTTGGAGAATAAGCGAACCAATAGGATAAAATCCGGTTGCATGAGAGGCTTACAAAACGACTGCTGACAGCAGCAGTCTTTCCAGCGGCCTCACTGGGCTTGGGTTCAGCCCGCAGTTCGTATCGGAAAAGACAAGAGAGTGACCAGCGTGCTGACCGTGTACAGTGTCCGGGGTCCAGTAAGATGAGGGAGAACGCAAGGAGGTATCCTCTAGGATTAAAGCAGCTGTGACGGTGAAGGTGTACACCAGCACGTCCATGGCCTTCTCACGTGACTTCTAGCGTGCATTTGCAAAAGCAGAGCTAAATGGGGGCTGTCGATCTGTGGCCCCTGTTAAATCTACATGTGGTATCTAGAAGCAACAATCCCCCTTCTTTCCAAAACCAGACAGCTGTTCCAGTTCAAAATATGGCACTCCCAAATGCAGTAGTCACGCTAACTACTGCAGTAGAACAGATTGCTATTAAAAAAAAAAAAAAAAAATATTGTCAAAGATGGCATTTAGTGGCTCTGATATAAAAAAGTAAAAATATGCAGAAATGTCCATGAGTTTATTAAAAGCAGAGCTTTTTAAATAAATGCACACGTTGGTGTAAGATTAAAAGGGCAAGGAGAGACTATGGACAACTGTATGAGGAAATTACAGGGTCTCTAACCAAGGCAGTGAGGATCCCACGGTGGCAACCACGGTGTAGTGGCAACAAAAGTGCTGACTATAGGACACAGCTTGCTCACCTCCTAAGCCTGACTGAGTTTCTGCAGTTCCCTGTTCCTACTCCTTTTCTTTGATTAAGTGGACCAAAGATCTCACGCGACGCAAGATCCAAGGCCTACGTTAATGATGAAAGAGCGCAGGATGAAAGACGTGGGGTTCTCTGGTGTGTCCTAAAGGCACCCGCTTTAATATCAGAAAGTGCCAGCGACAGAAGCGGTTGGTTACACGACAAGCGGCACTGAGCTCAGCAGGATCGGAAACGAGGAATCTCAGGTTGGATTCCCAGAAAAGCACCCGTGTTTAGTTCCCTGTTCAGGAACCTCCTGAACATTTCAGGTGTACGTAACCGAGCATATTTTTCCTTTTTCAGTGCTCTCTGTCTTTGACTCTCTAAATTTGACTCTTAAATAAAATGAAACGAAACAAAAAAGGGTCCTACTATACAGAAGTCATTTCATCTGAAAGAAAGTGAGCTCACAGCCATGAAGCTATTAAACTTTGATGAATTAAGAATAACACAAACTATTATGCCTTGTAAAATCAACCTTTTTAGAAAGCTTATGATCATGGCTTTGTGATTTTTTAAAAAGCGACCTTGAAAGAATTGCTTAAACACTTTATTCCCAGGTCAGATTCAGACTGTGCTGTGACTGAAAACATAGGTGGCATTGGCTGGAAACTTACTCATACAAAAGTGTTTTTTACATTTTCAGCACCCCAATTTGAATGAAACAAGCGAAAGTAACAAAGGCTATTAGGCTTTCAGATTTAAATATTGAATATATAGTTCTTCAATAAATTAATGTGTGCTTTTAGAAACATGTACATGATTTTGCAAAAGCTTCAGGAGCTTTTAAATTTTATTTGTAAGAGAAACCTCCTTCCCTTCACTAAACCCACTTAGGTGTTTAATGTAAAGCATGCATTAAATCTCTGTACACTCAGGCCATTATTTTCCACGTGCCCATTTCCCTTCAAATGCTGCAAATCAGCTTTTTCATACAGCACCGGACATCCAAGGCCAAGGGAAGTCCAAATGCAAGCAAACTATGTACAGCTCTGTTTTTATCAGCTCGATGTCATGAAAACAGGAGGTGGCGATTGTCTTTTTGAAGACAAGACCATGGTGGTTCTGTCACCCGGCCGAGGTGTGGGGCAGGCCACGGCGCTCAGCCCAGCGTGGTGGAAATCTCTGCCAGGGGCTTACTGAGGACACAAAATAGAGTGGCTGGTGCCGAAGAAGTGATGGCTGGGTCCCTGCTGAGAGACCCGGGCTGCCCTGGATCCCATCCTGAGGGGCTGGGCATCCCCGATACCTGCAGGGTGACCCGGGCCACTCCTTATTTCATACTTGGCCTTTCCCTGCAGCACAGGGGATCAGAAAATCAGTTCTCTGCCTTAATACGCTATTGCAGACCAGGGCCCAGGGAATCCTCTCCTGCAGCAGAGGGGCGGTGGGCTGCTCGGGGTGTTACAGTGCTACCTGCTGAGATGGGCTGAGCGGAGACCACCACTGGGTGAAGGTTGTGTCCGGGACTGCCGTGCTGGCGCTGTGATCCATCCGTGCTTCTCTGTGCAAGCTGTCTGCGCTCCTCACGAAGTCTTACCCACACACTAAGAACATCTGTTTTGGATCACTCCGAGATACTTCTCAACACTTTTCTAACATCTTTGTCCATCCTGTAAATCCATGCTGAACCTTCTCCTTTTCCTCCCTCCTGCGTAGTTTGGGTTATGGGAACGCAGTGTCACATATGACAGGATTTGTGGCAACCAGCTTTATCGCGAATTGCCTTCCCCTCCACATACTCACACCTGTTGGAATCCAGCTTTTATTTTAGCTGGCACTAAGGAAGCTGCAACATGCATTTCTGACTGAGTTTTGACCTAGGGTTAGCGTTACTTACATCGCTTCTACAGGTAGTTTCCTTAAAAAGCCGTCGCTCGGGCACCGACAGCTGCTGCCCGAGTTTGCAGATTTTGCTACAAAGGAGAGGTCTCGCTGCCCCCATTCTCACGGCCACTGCCAAGCCAGCGGCCGCGGCCGGGTGGAGGGGAGGGACAGCTCTCTTCTGTTCACTGTGCACACCTGACGCACGACCGAGACCACTACTCACCCCAGCTCAGGGTACCGCGCCATGACGTAGCTGTAGCATCTCCCCAGGACGACCTCTTGCAGATTCTTGGTGGTCCCTCTGTCCTTCCACTTCAGCATTTTGGGACCGGCCTGGTGCCTGCCGTGGGTCAGGACAGAGGCCAGCACGACGGCGAGGACGAGGGCGGCCAGCAGGACCAGGATCCCCAGCAGAAGGACGGCGCGCTGCCGCGTCCGGGCAGAGCCCTGCTGGAGAGGCATCCTGCGGGGGCTGGCCGGGCAGCAGCGGCCGCGGCTCTCCCGGCCCTTCCAGCCGGCCCTTCCAGCCGG
>VZTL01006026.1:20238-49073 GCA_013400535.1 Scopus umbretta | reverse complement strand
CGGGGCCGCACAGGCGAGGGGGCCGCCTGGCCGTCGCTCGCCGCCCGGGGCCCGCTGCGCCGCGGCCGCCCCGCGCTGGGCTTTGCACGGCTGCCAGCGCTAACTCGCGAAAGCCCGTGTCAGGAAAGCACTCGCAAAACGCCCGGAGCCTTGGTTCACATGAAGATCCCGCTGCAGCGGGACCTGCTCCGGCTAAGGTGTGAGTAGAAGCTGAGTTCAGGTGACCCCGGTCTGTTCTCCCTAAATTAATTTGGTTTTAAACCATAGGTGTTGAACCCGACTTCCCCGAAGGCCGCTACGAACTTCGCAGCAGCCGTGAAAACACAGTTCATCCGCGCCCAACGGGCTATGTTATTTCTCGCCCTTGCAGATAGGCTCGGGTTAGTTGTCTCATGAACTTCTAAGACTGGTGTGCAAACTGCAGGTGTTTGAGGCTGTGTGAAATCACGTAACGAAGCATTAAGTGCTCCCTGGAAGAAGGAAGTTAGTTCATTGTTGTCCTCTCCAAACAGGGCGATTCTACTTCCTTAGTCAAAAGCCAACATAAAAGAAGACTCAAATCTTAAAATCTGAACAAAAGAGGCTATGGGATGCCAGACGTTAACTATAAATTAACTATAAATTCTTAATAAATTCTTAACAATTGCTTACCAAGCATCCATCTTTAACCGGTTGACTGTGAGAAAGGGCGTTTGTGACACATCTCAGCTAGGACCAAGTGGCTCTGAAAGACCTGAGAAATGCTCTGCTCTGACCAAAGCACATCAGCTGAATTTTTCTGATCCTGGTGTCTGAGAAATGATGCAAACTCTTGGGAGGGTGTTACTCCGAATTGAAGTTTCAGTTTTGGAGTGGCATATCAGGTTGTCAGCCCTGAAGTGGTCAGGCGGTTGGACTAGATCATCATTGTAGCTCCCCTCCAACTGCAATATTCTGTATCTATTCCTAACAGCGCCATCTCTTCGAAAGAGAGGTAACAGCGTTCTCTCTTCATGACACTGCTTTGTGTGCCCTCAGTGGTCCCCAGCGCAGGTTCTGCAAAAAGCACAGGAAGCTCTGCAGGAGACAATTAAGTCAGAATTAGCTCATAAAGGAAGTTTTCCCCCATGACTCTTTCAGTAAGCACGCATGTTTTGCCTTGGCAGGCTGAGATGATTGTTTTTTATTTGTTCCTTGTTTTCATCATGCTGTAAATATGAATGCCAGGTATTCACAGCCAAACTTCATGATCTTTTATTATACACAAGGGAGATTACTGAATTTGGCTTATTTTTCCTTTAATGTTGGTTTGTGTGTGTTTTCAACTTGCTGCTTTTCAGTTTCATTAACTAAGTGCGTACCATGTTGGAAAAAAAAAAAAATCCAACTACTTATCCTAAGCAGTTTATGCAGTAAAACATCAACCTCTGCTTGGTCTGGATATTGAAGATACCTGTCTTCAGTAAGTCAAAGAGTTGCTGTTAGAGTCAAAAAATTGAACAGTTAATTAAAAGCAGTTAAAATACTCTTTTCCTCAGCAACATGATGTGAGAAGGCTTTTTTCTTCTGATGTGACATTTACTCATTAAGAATAAATAAATAAGGTCAGTGCAGACTCAGTGGCTCTGGAAGGCGTCCTTGCTGCTGACTTTGTAACACCTCAAACTACATAAGGAATGTCCAAGGCAAGTAAATGCCAAGCCTCCTTTCAGCAAGCCTTGGCAGCCTAATCAGGACGAATAAATAGGACAAGCAGGGTTGAGGGGACAGCAGAAAAGCCAGTAAAAGCACATACTCCCAGAGATGCAGAAGGTGGTAGTTTCTTTCCCGGTACGAACATGAGCATGAACTCACTCCTTGCCAATGTTCTGGGCCCAAGAGTATTTCTACGAGAGGTATAAGATGATAACGGTGCCTTAGCGAAGAAGGGATGAAACACTGTTCCCTGAACGGGATGGTGGGAGGGCAGGACAGCAGAGAAAATGAAATGCGGAAGGACGAAGGGAGGCGAATTTCCAAGGTAGCAAATCTAAACTAATCCTGGTGTTATCAAGGTGTGTCCACTCCTCTGCCAGCCTTTACGCTAAATCTTTGGGCAGGGTGATTAGAAAGTAGGTGTAAAAGATCAGAAGATAGAAATACTTCAGGCACATAATTGCCAGCCTCTGCTTTGATACCATGTATTGCAGCAGGGGACTTCTATAAAAATGGACCTGTATTATGTATAATTTATCAGTCTGCATACGTACTGCTAGGAGTATTGCAAGAGAAAAGCAGCTAGCTCCCACTACGACCTGCAAGTTCTGCAGATGGTGTTTTTGAGGCAGCAAGAGGTAACAAAGCACCCCCCAGCCATTCCCAAGGCCTGATCACTCAAAAGTTTGATTTACCCTTTTCTTTTTTACTATCCGTCAAATGTAGATTGTTCTGGCACCCAAAACATGGCTGAGGACACACAGAATCCTTCATGGCAGAAACTGCTGGTAAAAGGTGGTATGCAGCAGGTGGGCCTGAACCTGTCCAAAACAACAGTGACCTGCAAACATAGGTAAGAAAATACAGGTTGGGCATCTTTTCAGTAGGGAACTCTGGAAACCTTTCTTCCTCAATGAGTAAAAAGTTTGTTAGAGGTATTTTATGATGGTGTGGTTTGGTCATTCCTTGCTGGCCTCTGTTTCTCGCCCAGGTGTGCTGTGTGGCCAGCGCTCTGGTAGAAATGGAAACAATGCCCCCCCTGCCTTTAATGGATGTGAGCTCAGTTACATTAGCAGTGAATTTTTGTTCCTATGATAGAGAAAAAGGCTGCTTCAAATGCTACACAGTTTAGGAGTCATGAAGACTCATTTTAACGTAATGTCTACATTACGACGATATCACAGTATTCACAGTGCCACTAATCACTCCCAGTCTTGTGGACACCTGTAATTACTGGCTGTCACTTCGCAGCAGAACTTACAAATGAGAGAATTTGAACTGAAAAGAGCAGAAGCTGTTATGATAATTAAAGTAAGTATGTCTTTCCTGGCTTTTGTTGGAATAGCAATGACTTGTCTTCTCATTGCTTCCCGATTTCACAGAGTAAATGCTGTCATAACATTTAGAGAAGGTTTGAGACAACCAGCTAGTACAAAGTGACAGCTGTGAAGAGCTGTGTGCCATCCAACTGCACACACCAGCTACTGCGAAAAATGCATTTGTAATTCAGTGTCTCCTTTCTTTATACTCTCCAGCCTGCAACCACAGGAGCTTTCCTGGAGAGCTGTGCTCTGGGCCAAGTCCACGAGTGCTTGCAGGATATAGGACGGTTAATTAATCTGTAAGTTGCTCTGTTTTTTCGTGGTGGCAGGCTCCACCAAACCTACCCTAGAGCTGTAGATGGACACGGAGACCAACAGACAGACAATGGCGCTTTAACTCCAAGCCTGTACTGGCCACCATCTAAAGAACATGAAAAATGTCCCGTTTGTGTCTTCTGCAAAGCCATATCCACTGCTGGGAACACAGACCATGTTACACTCCTGTAACATGACAGATGAGCTGTCTGGAGATGGTCTGAGCACCACCATTCCCCTCCCGACCCCAAATCATCTCTTCTCAGCTGGTTGTCATTACCCAGTTGTCTTCCATGTGGTGGTATTGTCTTGCTCACTTCATTGTTTCTTGACACAAATTTATATTCTGATTGCATTTTCTTCTCTTGTAAATTCTTTGAGATTACTTCTAATGACAGAAGGCGTCTTTCTATGTTAAATACTGAGTATCAGATATTAGGGAGGGTTAATCTCCTCAGAACAGGACAGCGTGGCTTCCGTTCACAGCGATACATACCTTATCTAGGCAGACCCCCCCAAATTAGATGTAAATGTCTGAGTAAAATAACAAGAATATCAGTTATGCAGGCCAGTACAACAGACTTCAATTGAAATGGGCCAATAAATTCAAATGTTTTTGGGAGGGAAAGGGCTGACAGATGTAGAAATGGATGAGCAAACCAACCGATTGCATAGGCTGCCTTCCATTTGTAAACCAGGCTTGAGATAAATTATCTTCCCACTTATAAGTGTGCAAATGGCTGCGACAGCAATGACATGAAGTGCTGTGTTGGGGTAAATAACAGCATACTGCCGTTGCTTACTGCAGGTGCAATATAAAATCTAGCTGGTTAACTAGGTAATTTGCTTTCAGATCTTTGTCAGCTAATCTGATATTGCAATTTTTCATCATATAGTTTTTTAATATCTTCAGAATTTCTCAGTTCTTTGAAAGGATATCACATGCTTTTCTCTCTCTTCCTCTTTGCATACAGAAGCTGTTTGAAAGTTCATAATAAGCCTTCTCTGTTTTTCCAGTGTGGTTTGTATATAGAGCTCGGGGCTCTGCTGACATACAGCAAAATGCTGCCCTGCGTTAGTTAAATCCTGTGGCAAGTGCAGAGACAGACTTTGCTTCCTCTGACCAAGTGAAGCTGAGGGTTTGGTGCACTTGTCTTACAACCCTGGTCTATTCTGTTAAATTGTTGCCTCCTTTGAGTGGTGATTTAGTTTGTGACTGACCTATGTCTAGAGAGTTCACTGAAGCAATCACTAATGTAGGTGTAAAACTGACTGCTGAGTTTAAAGGTGCGTGTATTTGCATTTTCACCTTTTTATTTTAGATGCTTGCAGCATTTCAGATCTATAAGATTTCAGACCTGAACTCATCTAATTATCCCGAAAAATAAAATTGTAGATAAACTAGTTGTGCAACAGTCTTCAAAAGTAAAAATGCTCCGTGTGTGTGTTTGTGTGTGTGCGCGTTGATTCACTGCTACTGAATTTTGTGTAAGGAGGGGCCCCTGAACTAATCTGCTGGAAAAATCACTAATATCTTAATTGCTGCCTGCCTCTGAGTCGCTAATGGACCTGAACTTGTTAATACGCCCATGTTTAAGCACCCATGACTTTCAGTCCAAATGGAAACGCCACTAGATCTTAGGCAACCTTATATTCAGGAATTATAGGGTAGAAAGTAGAGTGAAATTGCCGTCTCAAGTCCATATACCTATATTCTTCATAAAAGTGACTTTGTACTTTGTAGGTGTTCTGAATATGGCTACTTTAATCTTATTTTTGCTGTAAGTAAGGATATGATCTCATGATCAGTATACCCTCAAGAGCAGACATCCTAGGAAGGAGGAGAGGTATGCAGAAGGACCATTGCCATTACCTGCTGCTGTACATGTTATCACGTGGGTGGGAGAGAAGGTTTGAAACTTCAGAGTCATCCAGGATGCATCAAACGCAGGTCCTCCTCCGAGTGCTGCAGGCGAGCGCAGGCGCGCCTACTGGGGGGCATCAGGCTCAAGCTGCCCGACACAGAGTACAGAAAATTGTCCCGTAAAATGGCCCACACGAGTCGTTATTTGCAGTTTGCCTGCTACAGGCTGCTGGGGCTTTCCATCCCTTTTAGCTGTATCTCTTGTAAGCAGCCTGGTTTTCCGCATGGAAGTTACTAATTTTGTCTCATGTGCTGCTGAGGGGTTTAGGTGGGGAAACGAGAGTGCTAGATCAGCCCATGCTGACAAGCACGCTGCCTCTCTTCTCTCAATAACGCATTCTGCTCTCCCGACCGGAATGTACTATTTTTTATCTATGTGTTCTCACACATGAGGAGAGTGTGGGCGGACCAAATGTCACCACTGTGCCTTGTAGTTTTCTTGGTGACCTTTTTATTACCCTACACGCACTCCTGGCTATATGTGGTCTGGCTGCTTCTCGTCTCAAGACTTGTGCAGTAAGTTGAGGGTATAAGGAAAGAAAGAAAAAACAATACAGGTAAAATCTAACAAATATGATAGTGTTTCTGCTTTCTGTGTGAATAACGTGAAGAAGCACGTGTATGAAGGGCTTAATGCTGGACTGCATCCCGGGGCCAATGCACTGGTTTTGAACTGTAGAGCCAGCAAGAGCCAGCACGGCAGCACATGACAAAGTGACATCTAAAATGAGAAGCTTTCATTTGAGACAAAACATTCCTGCACTTGCACAGGCTCACGCCAGTAGTTTCTCCCTCCCCCACTCTTTTGCCTTCTGTTTCTTAAATACAATACTTGTGCACTGTTGAAGGACAGGGTGGAGTATGTCTTAAGGCCACCAGCACAAAGTTATTTCATTCCTGTGTGAGTCACTGGGTGGTCTGGTCCATCTGTCTATCACCTGCCAGATCTGCAACTGGGAATAACCTTAGACAGCATGGGACACTGCCCGGTGGACCTGCTTGGGTTGCCCTTCCACACCCCCAGCTGCTCTTGCCACCTTCTGCAGCTCTCTACCTCAGCCCCACTTCTAGGGTTTGTCTTTGTCCGTGCAAAATCGACCTCCTAGGACAGATCAGACCAATGCTCTGGTGCTGGGCACTGACTGCATTGTCTTTCAGTGCCCTGGTGCTGTAGAGGAGTGGTGCTTTGCTATTTTATTAGGGATGAATTGATCTACTAATAGTTTTCTCAAAACCCATGGCATCCATGACCTATTTCTAGATGTTAATCAGCAGGATGGGGAATTCTATTATCAGAATGGATGGTTAGTAAAAAAATAGTACTTAGGAAATGTTGAAAAATGTCCTTACAAAGGAAAAAAGACACAGAACTGGAGTTCGTGTGACAGAAATGTTTGTGACTGAATGACTGTGGCTTTTCCAGAGACCTGATAGATGTGACTCCAAGGGATACTGAGCATCATAGGGGCCCAAGAGAGTGAGTTGATTCAAGGACAATCTCCTCAAAGTGCAAGAGTGGTCCATCCTGATGGGCAGGAGGTTGAAGCTGTGTCAGGAGGCCATCTTGGCCAAACCAGAAATTCCCAACCAAGTTTAAATTTTGGAAGAAAGTGTAGGGGGAGAGTGGAAGCAGGGATGGACTATCTGGGATGAATGTAGAAGCATTGCCCAGACTGTTAGGTTACGTGATAAAGCTCATCTGCAAGCCCATAAAGGAGCTCAGAGAGACAATGGCAGGAGGGGGATACCAGATAATACACTGCCTGGCTCTTCCCAGGCCCATCACAGAGGCCATCTACCTGTCAAAGGCCCATCTGCACAAGCCCAGAGGAGCACAGGGGCGGAAAGGCAGGTGGGAACCCAAATTGATGACTCCTGAGGAACAACCACCTTCTCTGAGTCCCTCAAGGACTGCTGCAGCAGAGTCATCAGCCCCACTGTCCAGGCATGACACCCACCACCATGAGTCGTGGGGAGGAGCTCTCCAGATCACACAAGACTAAGTGGCTTGCTGCCTAGGGGTGGGAAAAATTGTGGGATACAGGAGAAAAGCAGTTCACGATCACACAGGACTTATGGGATGTTTCAGGGGAGAATCAAAGTGAGACAAAAGAGGGGTTTAGGTGATTTGGGAGGAAGAAGAGTGCTAAAATAGAGGGGTACAGGAATAAAGGGTCAGTTGCATGTAAGAAGTTGGCTGGTCAGTTCACTTGGCTGGCCATGCCCTGTGCCTGACCAGGGCAGTCTGTCCTGTTGTCTTCTTAAACTCCTTTCCAGCTCTTCCCTGGGTGATGGCTCTCCATTCTGTGTGTGCACAGGTGTGTACAGGGGTGTAAGTGCAGAAACGGGTCAGACCATGGCTTGGAGGGCCCGTGTGTTCATGCTGCCAGACCAGAGTGAGTGCGGGTTGTGAAGGACTGTGTGAGCACTAGCAGAGATCAAGCCGAATCAGCTGGTGAGCAGGTGACATGACCTGGGAGAAAAGGTGTGAGTGGGTCCCTAAGGGCCAGCTCTGGCTGTGAGTGCATCTGGGTGTCTTTAAAGACAAGAGCACAAGGTTAAAACTGGTGCGGTGTGGAAGGGCACCAACAATAGCTTCCACAGGCACATCCACAGTGGGATGAACACCAAGGAAAAGATGGTGCCACTGCTCAATGGGGCAGGCGACCTAGTCTAAAAGGATGCTGAAAAAACAGAGGCGATTCAAAGACTTCTTTGACTCACTCTTCATTGGCAAGGTCTGTTCTTAGGCCTCCTAGGGTCTTTGTGCCTACAATGTCCAGGTAGGAGTTTTGGGGATAAAATTACTACCCATAGTAGAGGACTGAGTTAGGGATCATTTAAGCATCCTGGCTGAATACAAGTCCCTGTGTCCAGATGAGATGCATCTGAGCATAATAAGGACAAGCTGTCTTGCATCACTGCAAAGCTACTCTTGTCTTTGAGAGGTGCCTTCCAACCTATGTGATTCTCTGAAGCTACAGTTTTGTGATAACAATTTGCAGAATGCAAACAGACCTCCATGCTTTCTAATGAATAACTAGCAGAACTAAAGAACTTTATCAGACAGGTCTCCAAAGATACTGGGATTTAGGGAATTGAAGGCAGATGGAAATCCAGCTAATTTTTCCTTGAAGACGATAGCTGAAATCAGTTATGTATGAGAGCCAATCTCCAGGTAGCTTAAGGTTGACTATAAATGCAACATGCTGTGGAATATTATTTGTGCTGCCTAAATTAGAATTTTAAATATCCCTGATAAAACATGTTAGCCATCAGGTTTTAAAATAAGTGAACCCAGTATGACTGACTGCTAAAATTCTATGGACAGCTAAAGATGTTATAAAAATAAAGCTGTCTTTCCAGCTACACATTAGCATTATGAAATAAAAAAGGGGGCAGTACTATGTATGACGGGCCCTTCCAGAAAGAAAACATCTAGTAATTGTCATTCTTGGGAAACCTACAGTATCACTGAACAATGTAGGTTGGAATGGACCTCCTGCAGGTTATCTGGTCCTACCACTTGCTCAAATCATGGCTGACTTCAAGGTTAGATTAGGTTGCGCAGGGTGTTCTCCACTAGAGTTTTGAAAACCTCCATGGATGGAGAATCCAGAGCCTCTCTGGGCAGCCACCCTCATGGTGATTTTTTAAAAGTGTTTAGCCAGAATTTCACTTGCTGCACTTTTTGACCATTGCCCCTAGTCTTTTCACTGTGCACCCCTGATAAAGAGTATGGCTCCATCTTCTCTACAATGCCCTCTAGACAGTGGAAGAAACTATCCTTTCTGGATAACTTTCTGGATCTTCTTTTGGAAGATTTGTTGCTATAGCATACAGAAGTGTCTCATGGAGAGTCATGATATTTAGGTTTTTACAAGGTTTCCGACACCCATCCACCAGTCATTTCAAAAAGATTGTAAGAAATGCTTCCTCTTAGATGAATATTTTTGGAAGAAATAGATGAAATTAATGGAAGCTGCAGTGAAGAGTTACAGCATGGCTGTGTCAGTATCAATTCCTTTTTTTTTTTTTTTTTTTTCCCAATTGATTTCCTTTAGGGATTTGATAAAGCAGAAATGATTGTGGACTCTTCAGTTCCCTTGAGTCCTAGAATACAATCTCTGTCTTGCCCCATTCTGTCCTTCCAAATGCCCTTACTTTCAAGAGATCACAGCTGGAGAAATAAAGGAAGCTAAGTGTCTTTTCCTCTCATCAAACATTGTGCTTTAGTATGGAGAAGAAATCTTTTATCAGCAAGTACTACATTTTCCTGATCAGTAAATTAGCTTTCTGAACTTTCTGATTGCCTGGATAGGTAAGGTTGGTTTGCTATGTATGGAAAATTATTGCTGTTTGCCTCTTTTCCTGTGAAGTTCTTCTGTAGTCTCAAGCAATGATTGAGGGATGTTTTGAAAGGCTTCTTAGTTGTATATATGTTAATATTTCTAAAAACATTTCTGATCAGGAAACTCCTACCAAGCACTGCATAGAAAACTAGCTTAAAAGTTTTACGTGTTATTGTTTCACAGCAGGCTACAGAGCTAGCATAAGGGATGAGTGCTTTTCAGGGCCCACAACAGAGTTTAAGATCCCTAAATCAGTGGCCTGCTTTTTCCCTTAACGTTGTGCTCTGCTGAAATGGCACTGGAGGGACTACATTTTAAGATGCTTGTTTCTAGGACATGATTTATGGACAGCCAGATTATTTCAGTAGGATCAAGTATCCAGTGGGATCTATTGGCAAGAATATAGCCGTACCCAAAGATCCCAAAGGGTCCAAAATGTTCTCCCTCTTTGGACCGAGCTTCTTCCTCCCATTTCAGTACTGGTTTCCCTTGCTGGCTCTCTTGAGTGTCAGGCCATCTGCTCCTTCCCCTTTGCTTGGAGAGCCTGGTGCTTGTACAGGTGCTTCCTAAGCTTTGCTGCTGCCTGAAGAGTTTCCTGCTGTCACCAGTGCTGCTTTTTGCATTTTGCAGTTCCCAGTTTCTTTGTCAGCCAAAGTGGTGGGTTTGTAACAAAACAAAGTCATAGCTGGGGTTTGTGCATTTATTTTCTCATGGAGCAAGGCAACGTGCCAAGAGATCCCCTACATACAAACACACTACGGGTGGGGAAGGAGGTGGAGCGGGGACGCAAGCTATGGAGTAGCTCCAGAACAGTTGGGGGAAACAGGTTGCTTCATTCTTCTGTATCACCTTCACCTTTTTTTTTATATGCCTTCTATTTATACATGTCAAAAAACAAGTGTCCTAGACAAATTAAAAAAACCCCAAACATATTCAAGGGTATAGTGCTTAAAGAACTGATCTGCAGAGTGGGGGACCCACATTTAATGAATCATGCACTGAACATGAATCAGGCTATGTAGAAAATATTTTTTTTACTCAAGACATGTTTAATTTATACAAAATGGAAAAGCTGCAATAGAAGAGTTTGCAAGAAAGCGAGCGCTGTACCAAAGCTATAACCTAGCAGTGAGGGATCTTACTGTGATTTCTGATGAGGTTGCTGTACCTTTTTTGTGCAAAACGTTTTTCAAGGTTTAGTTTTAGTGCAGAGGAAAAGCAAATGCAGTAACCTCACTGACTTTCGTGAAATCGAGTGCTTGTTTTCTGGCCAGTACCAATTATTATGCTGCTCACACATTCTGAAAGGAAATACCCAGCAGGCTCCCGTCCCACTGAGGCAGCCAAGGAAACGAAGTTGATACAGAAGTATGCTCTGGAAGGACAGGAGTGTGTAAATTGCAAAAATTCTCCTAAAAGAACTACAGGGAGGTCTGCCACTTGGAAAGGAGCTATGTGATGGTTCAAAGGTCGAAAATCAAGAAACTTGAAAAACAAGATCGTTCCTGCTTACCAGCTATGTAGAATATGCTTTTGTATACACATGTATGTATATTTGTCCAGGATTTGATGCTGTGGTTTCCAAGTGTATTGATTATTCTTACTGTCCTTAACTTCTATTTGCATGACATATGACATATACTTTGCTTGTCATCACTTCTTTGTCATATTATTCCAGCAGCTCTTTTTTTTATTTAACCTCATGCTAATGGGCAGTGGTGACAGAAAATTCAGGGTGAAAGCCCAGAGCATTCATTCTGCTTTGTAGAAATACCAGCGCTGGGTTTTCTAGCACCTTTCATTAAAACAGAAGAAAAAGTAAGAATGAAGCACGACACAGGCCAGCATGTCCTACAGCTGGGATCTGAGATGGCAAGATTTTGACCGAATTTCTGCTCATTTGCTTCTTCGCTTGCTGCTCTTCAAAATGTGACCTCGGAGCTTTTCCACACCTGTACCCTGACTTAGCATATGATACAGAATACCTGTCATTTTCTTAGCACTGCTCTCTTGACTTTACCTGTTGCAAATGGGAAAAAAATGCTCCTCCTGCAGTTTGGTGATCCAGTGTTTGCCAAATTCTTGATGGATCATCCTAAGTTATGCCTGCAATACCTGACATTCCTTGTTAATTATTTATCCAAGCCCTCATTAGCACCTGATATCAGACTGTATCAGGTGTAATCACTAAGAGATGGCCAGGCAAACACAGTTACTGGATTAAAAAATACTATTTCTTTGTTAGTTATTGTAACTAATGGTATAACTCTGGAGTTACTCCAGACATACAGTTCGGGGGGATCCCCTCTGTCTGTATTTTGGGAAGTTAGCACACTTACTGCTTACGTAGCACACAGGTATTCCGAGTCAAATGGTCACAAGTAAAGGACTAGTTACTTCACTGCCTGCTACTGAAAGGAAATGTGTATTATAATTTCCTCCTTCATTTTCCTCCTACAGAACTTCCAACGGCATAATTTTCTGCTCACATGTTCTGCTAAAAATACAAAGTAACTCATCTGAACCGAGATCAGGGTCACCTTTGCTGCGGCTGCAGGAGAGAGAGGAGAAGGTAGGCGAAGAGGGGCTGCCCAGGCAGGGTGGAGACCCTGGCAGGGTGTGAGGGTACGTAGGCACCGTGCTCCCAGGCTCCGGTTTCCTGCACCCCTCTCCCTGCCAGCCTGCGCTTGCACTGCGCTGCTGCGCTGAGGGAACGGGGTCACCTCGGAGCTTGCCTTCATAATTCGCAGGAAACTGTAGGAAATGAGACGCCTGCAGATTATAAATAACGTCTGGCAGATTATATATTCTTCACCTCTTAAATAAAATGACAAGTAGATGTAGACTGGGCAGAAGCTGGAATTAGGAAAAACCTGAAAATCAGAAAACCACTTGTAAAGTGCTTGAGCCACCCTAACATTTGGCTAAATTAAGATACTGTGCCTCCCCATACTGAGCTATTTTAAACCAAACTTCTTGGTTCTGCTAAAAGGACCCCACACTCTCTATTTTTGAAGCAGAATACATCACAATTATTTCTAGCCAATCCAACTGAAAACGATCAAAAGAGTTAGCTTTCTTTGAACAATAATTATTATGCAACCACTTGAGGTTTCAGTTCAAGTTTCACTACATTTGAGAGTGCTGATTGGAAACACAGTCATGTCAGCCGAGTATCACATCAAGGCCAGTAAGACAAAAATAAACACCAGCAGTATAAAAAGGGCAGAGAGGTAAACAAGTTGTCCTTGCTTTATTCTCATAACTTCTCACTCTAGAGCATACGAGAGTTTGCATTTAGAAGCAGACAGAGCAGGTATGAGCAGATGTGTATGTGTGCATGCACATACATGCTGAAAAAAGGAATGACTCTGAATTAGAGTCTGGCTTTTGCCAGATACAGTAACTGGAACACATGCAGCAGAAACAAACAAACAAACAAACAAAGGTAGGTCAGCAGAAGAGGAGATTATAGTTATTTCTCTATAGGAATGAACAGTGTGACATAAGTGAGTTCTTAGGTGGTCCACAAAATGGGCAAAGACAGGAAATCCCACCTTAGTATCAGTAGCTTCCACAGGTCTGTCTGCAGAAATGCAGAGCACCTTGTAATGCTCCTGTATGCGGCGCTTTCATTTGCCATGAGTAGTTGGATGTTAACAGATCTACACAGCATTGTGGCATCCAACTGAATTCAAAATGAAGTGATGTACACGATGTTTTCATATGAAACATTTTCCTCCTTGAATTCAGGTCTGGAGACAACTGTTTTTGCAGTATTGCTAGTACAACTGTGAATGACTGAAACACGTTGAACCTCTGTTTGAAGCACCCTGCTGACCATTACCAGGCTTGCATGAGTTTACGTAGAAAGGCAGATGCCTTCTAGACATTATGATTTCTCCAAATTTGGCACAGCTGCTACATGAGACATTGCTAATCAGAGCATTTACTGAGTGTTCAAGACACAGCACAGGCATACCTAGTTGATTCTTACCAGATAAGTGTAAAATATATGTGTAAATAGCACTATTCACGCACTTTGTAGATGTAGAAATAAAAAAGAGATACATAGGATTCTCTTGCTCACGACTTTTTGTTCATATCTCCTCCTCCCTCCGTGAGAAACAAGTGACCTTACTGTTTCTCGCTTTGCTGACACTTCTTCTGCCCCTCTGCTTCTGAGCTGCCAGTCACGCTGTTCTTTCACACAGATTAAAAGCATTGTGTTAAACTCAGAACAAGCGATCCACACTCAGCTTGAAATTTGCTGCATTTAAGATCTCAGGAGGCATCTGTATCTAAAACTTTGCCGCCTTTTTATTTCCCCAGCTATATTACTTGGTTAGCTAAAAGTCTTTACAGATCTTCCTAAGCTTTTCCAGCAAGTTTGAGACAATTTATTAGAAAGATACTGGAAAAAAAAAATTGCTGTCTTTGCTACTGAGTTGGAGTAATGGGAAAAGAGGCAAGAACATTAGAAATAAGAAAACACTGCAAGAAGTTTCTGAGTGTGTTGTTCTTGATATAAGGTTATGCAGTAAATAACCTCAAATTATTTGAATGGTATCTATCCTTGTATTTTACCTTTTTTCAAGACAGAATTTAGCACTTGCTGCATACAGTGTGTTTGGTATCATACATAACAGCCAGCACTTACTGCATCGCTAGAGTGGATTGCATCCAGAGGCTGGAAAGCTTTCAGAGGTTGGAAAGCAAACGTTGGCCAGCCGGGATGCTTGGCTTGTGGATAGAAGTTGCCTAAGAGGCACATGGCTTGTTAATACTGGTATTTAGCTATTCTCTGAATCCTGCAGATGCTATAATATACCGGTCCGTGGGTAGGACAACACTAGACTAAACGAAGGCTTGGACACCTCTCTGTGAGTCTCATATGCGCTATCTCTACAGCCTCCAGTCCAAAATGTGTCATGATGTGACCTGCTGTGGACAAACAGAAGACTGATCAAAATTCCTTGGGTTTAGTTATCCGAGATTTGTCTGTGTTACAGACAGATACCTCTCATTATTCTGGCAGCTGCTGTTAAGGGCAGCATCAAACAACAAAAATGAGGAGGATGTTGAAGGAACTCATCAAAGGACTAGTGTTTCAGCACAGGCAGGCAACAATTTTGAGGCATAATACAGCCCAGATTTTCAAAGGTCTGTAACTTCTGATTTCAGTCCTTTTGCAAGTGTCTGAAACAGACAAAAATCCATCAAGCTGGAGCCTAAACCCAGCTGTGACACAGGCAAATGCAACTATGTGTGTAATATAAAGGGACTTGCATTAAAACCAATTCAAGATTATTACAGGAATAGAAGCCAGACAAAGAAGCAACAACAATATATTTTAGATGTTTTATCTTTCAAACATACAACATTGTATAGCTGTACCAGGAGCAGTAAGTACAATGATTTTTTTACTAAAAGTAGTTGGTATCTAGGTAGAAGTATGTAGGATTTAAATATGCAGGTTTGCCAGTCCCAGAAGTAAGGTGAAATTGCAGTTAGAAGTTAGTTAAAAGCCAAATTTATAGCCAGCTAAGGCAAACAGAGGATATGGATTCAGTTAATTTAAAGCAAATCTGAACAAAAAGGCTACAAAAGAAACAAACATGAGCTTGTTCCAGCTGCCGCCTCTGTCTGAAGATATAGGTCCTCTTTGTGCTGGTGGTGCAGATCTAAAGAAAAGAAAACAAACAGGATGTTCACAGCACAGAGCTGAGTTAGGATTCTTTTAAATATCAGGGGCTTGTGGCCAAGGATGAAGTTTGCAGTCCAAGTGCTAAGCTAGAAGTTTTTTTATAAGAGCTCACCACCAGATTCCCTTTGGCTGTCATGATTTTATAAAGAGGGTATCTATGTGCAAAACCCTGGGAACACTCCTTTCTACCTTAATACCTTGTCTCTCCACATCCATTTACTGTCTCTGGCCTTATACTTGAGACTGTATAGAGCTCTTCTAGACAGCAGTTGTCCTAGAGGTCTATAGTTTCATGGCACTTGATACAACAGTATCCAGATCCATTTCTAAGTCTCCCTGACATTGCAATAGTGCAAGTAATAAATACCACTACTAATAGGTTGCATCTGGCTGCCTTTCTGCTTATGTTTGTAAGCCATCTATGCCATCTAGTGGCTGTTGTTTTACTTACAAGTTTTCTTCAAACATCAGGGTGTCAACAAACCAAAGGCTAAATTTTGACTCGGCAGGATCATAGTTCAAGTCTGGAGAGGAGTTAAGGGGCACTATCACTACCCAAGAAGCCCCAAGTAAATTACAGCACCTTCTAGGTCATCCCTCTGCTACCCTGACACAGCCCTACCCTGCTGATGTAACAGGAGTTGTGACAAAAAAGTCACTTGCACATCTCTGATATTTTTGGGCTTGTGATGTTATTCTCCGGAGGCTGAGAAGCCAGCTATTAGTCTTGTAACAGCAAATAGCTGTTGTGAAAGGGGATGCAATGGAGCCTGCATGCCTAGTCTCACTATTTATTACGGAAATATGAAAATGCAACGCATGCATGCTGAACACACACTATGCAAAAGAAGCCTTTTCTTAACAGATACACGCTCTTAATAGTGATACCACTACTGACCAAACTGTTCCCATGTCAGTTAATGGACCATCAGAGAGCAGGGATCCATCCACAGAGAAAACAGATCTAGAAGATAATCATCAAATAATTTATATACATCTGCTTAAGGCTCTTTCTGAAAGGGCAGCTGATTTCGATGGAGATGTTATTCATTGCAGAGAAGTGATTTGGGGAACAGTGTAAGTATTCATTGGCTTGAAGTGTTTCAGCTACTTAAATTTCAGTGAGAGGCAGTGATAGCATTCAGAGTCGGAAGCTCTGTCTTGATTAGGGATAGCATAGATATGAAGTGAATCAAGGCTATTACATTGCCATGCATACAGGAGGGAATAGAAGGCTCAGGAAGGAAAGAAGCAAGGAAACTCCTAAGGAGGATGGTAACAGCTGAGTTGCCTAGTAGTTACCCCGGAAGAGACTGGTGCTTGGAATACGCTAGTGATTATGTTAAGTACCGACAAGGATGGAAGGAAGGGGTGGCTGCTCCCCGGCTAACACACTGCAAGCACTATGTGGTAATACTGGAGAACTGGTATGCTCATCCCTTAGGTGAAAGAAAGAGACATTAATGGTTTCCGAAAACCTTTTCATCCAGATTTCCTCAGCTGAGGAATGTACCCACATCACAAAACTCTGAGGGAAATGGTTTAAAACCTGGGAGAAGAGAAAAATCTTCTGTTAAGAGTTCATAATATTATATTTTTTAAAGTCCTGTAAAGTGCTTTTTCCTCCAGTTTGTTAATATTGTCACCATGTTCACAGCTGTGATTTCGCTTGGGACAACTGTATTTTCCTTTGACACGTGAGCAAAAGCCTTACCATTCACTGGCAGAACAAGAAAACCCTATTTTAATCTACCATGCAAGTGGTATCTAGTAACAAACAAATGCCTTAATAGGCCTGGAAGCCTGTTCCATGATACACTACGTAGAAGGAGTCTGGAGTGATACCTAAATTGCCACTCTTTTCGTCATACCATCATACATTGTTACTGGGATATAATTTGGATGTAAAAATAAAGGTTGTCGCATGATGAGTGAAAGCTTTCAATGACCAGCAGGAACAGAGAATACTCACGTTCTCTGTAAGGGTGTATTAAAAACTGAACATACGCTTCAGAAAGTCATATACACCTCTTTTTCTGTACTGCGTGAAGCAGTACACAGCCGGAGGCAGGCAAGCAGGAGTCACACCTCTTTGCTGCCATAACCAGGGACAGCAAATCAGGTTTTTCATAGCAGAAGTTATCATTGCAGCATTACATGGGTAATAACATACAAAAGATGTGCAGGTGCTTGGATTAGGGCAGACAGGACAGTAGGAGACAGGATGTGGCCAAATGTATGGATTATGCATACAAATAATTCAACTAGAGAACAACTTTTATGCATCTATGTACCCTGCAACTTTCCAAACTGTGAGGAAGTTTTCATATTCAGATGTTCAGGTATCTTATGTGCACCTATACATGCAACAGCATATAGATTAAGAAACTTAAACACAATTGAAAACAGACATCTTTACTGTAAATTCACTGAAATACATCATAAATTCATTCAATCATCTTTATACAATAAAGAAAAATATGAATAGGAAGGGAACCCATTAAAACCTTGGTTTGGGAGTGATGCTTGTTAATTAAGAAAGTTGTGTCTTGGATGTAATCTGCATTCTCTGCAGATAACCTACTGGCCCAAGGTAAATACATTAAAATACAGAAATTGGGTTTGCACACAAAATGGAAGATTAAAAACAACTTCCTCAAAATTTGGAACTGAAAGTTCCAGTAGCTGGAGAAACATTCTTTAGATCTGTTGGCATTTGACCTACAATTTCATTATACAAGGAAGAATACTAATGAAAACAATTTTCAATTTGTAATAGATTTTGCATCAGAACACTGATATTTACAAAATTCTTTCACACCATCAGTGATATACACTGTGATTATGTGATCGATAAGAACTGATTAACACCTAATTTTGAATATCAGGTGCTCACAGACAATCGTGCACAATTTGTAGATAGAAACTGCTTACTCAATACACAGTAATAAATTCAAGAATACTGTACATTGTATATGGGTGATATATAATAGATGATGGAGGTGGAAGCTGTTGAACTGTTGACCTCTGCATTATTTATTTGGTTTTTATTTATTTGGTTTTTATTTATTACTGAGGATGGATTGAACTTCTTCTACTTACGATGAAAGGGTACACTTAGAATCATCAGGATGATCCAGGCAGAGTAAGAACATTACAGACCTGTGAAGATATAATTTTATTTAGCATCTTTTAGGCAGAAAACTGAGGAAAACAAATGAAGAAACAATACAAACTCAACAGTATTATCATGTCTAAAGCTTCCCTTCAATGATATTTATCTTAGAATCTACTGTGAATAACCAGAGCTGTGGATACCACAGGGAGTAACTACTAATTCTGCAGACATGCAACAGTGTTTTTAACTGTTGTTTAGATTTTCAATCCAAATAAGGACTTTACAGTGAAGGGGAATACATGACGCCACCTTCTGTGTCTGACATTGGGTAAATACAATGTTCCACTCAATTAAATAATTATACAAGAAGATGTAGTGTTTTGCTCAAAGTGAGAAGGTGGAAGTCTGAAAAATGTGAGACTTAAAATAGATGAGATGCTTCTGCAAATACAGTGTATTTATGAAGCATTTTCACTTACTTGTAATTGTCAATGCAGGTGACATCATAACCAAGGGTTTTTAGCCTGTTTTCTAGTATCTTTACAGTATGAGTTCCACAGGAATCTCTGTGAGAAAGGATTTTAGTATTATTGCAAGTCTTTTATTATCTAATTTGTTTCCACTGAACTTGATGGAATTAGTAAAGTAAATCCCCATTACTTTGCCTCTTCGACATTCCTTAACACCTACAGAAAACCAGTGTACATTGCCATTTATAATGCTTCATTTGCTTACATTTGTTTAACATTTATCCTCAGTTTGCAGAGACTGGAAGATTGCCTTCAGCCCGTGTAGCATTTGCAGATTGTGTTAACCAATATCCCCACATTTAATATTTCACTAGACAAACAGGAAAAGAGCTAAATAATTTTGTAAAATAATAAGTGTTTCATTTGTAATATTCTTTGGCAGCTATTTAGATGGTGCTAAAGTCAATGATAGCTGTCTTTACAGAATAAGTTGGTTATAATAAATTAGTATCATTATTATTGTTAGAAGCTTGTCCCCCTGAATAGAGAACAATAGAAAAACCCAGGGACAATGAAAAAAACCCAGAAACAATCCTAAACGCAGCTTCTGTGTCTAGCACTGATTTTCTTTTTGTGGTCTAATTAGGAAAAGAAAGCTTGATATAGTGCAGAACCTACTGAGGCCTCTCAAACTCTCACCAGTGTCAGGTATGAAGGTCAATGTTACTTAGCCATTGGTCAGTAAATTCTCATGACTCTAAAGAAACCATATGGGGATGAATAAAATAGTTGTAAAAAGCAAATAATGAAAATACACAAATATTCCCATGCATCCAGACAAGCACAAACTGAAAGATAAATTAACATTCAGTGCTTGTCTTAATTTTTCTTTGTAATAAGGGCAACTTCTGCAAAGGTGAGCTATATTTTTTTTTTTTTCCCCAAAGGGAAAAATTCTTTGATTTAAAGAGAAAAGCTGAGAAATGCTAATGTGAACCATGTTTCTCTTAACATAGACTCCACAGCACTATGGTAAAATACGTGGTCTGGGTTGGCTATGCCAAAATTTGATGAAAGAGAAGCAAAAGGAGATAGGAAAGAGAAGAGATAGGACATGAAAGAGAAATGACATAAAATGAATGTACATAACTAAAACGGGTTGAGTAGGAAGAACAGAAGCCTCATGCTCCCAAGAACGCAGATGACACCAGGGGTTCAGCCACCAGTGGTGGATACGGTGACATCTGAATCTGTTTCTCTGGCCCTCTTCAGCCAGGGCAGTTTTAAGACCAATGAAGTGCCACTGTGTGTTATATTAAATTGCAGGGACCCGGCATATGGTTGTGGTAAAACCGACTCCCTCTGCCTCTTCACCCTCGATTCATCTATGTACATTTGTAGGAGCCCCCACAAAAGCTGTAATAAATTAATTCTTCCTTTATCAGTCCCAAACCAGGCCTAATTGTTTTATTTTGTTAACCTCAAAGTCCAGTTTCCACTGTGTTTCTGCTGAAAATCTATACTCGGTCTTTGACTATTTACCAACAGGCTATTCTGTTTGGACTGATCTGGTTTCTGTTTGTTTAAAATGTAATTAACGGCAGAATTAGACCTGTTAAAGCCTACTCTTTGTGTTGGATTGATTTTAAGTATTGAGAGAAGACAAGCCCTCTGGTGGCACTTCCCTCCTCCTCCTATTTTCCAAACAGTTAAGATAGGTGAAAATGAAAAAGATGCATTTGGGAAGGTGAAAGAAGTATTTTACATGAACATTTAATCTGAAGTTCAGACTGACCCTTTTCTTAGTAAAATTGTTCATGGTATATCTTCACTCAAGGTCTGAGGTCCACATATGTATATCTCTAAACTAATGAGTGGACTCCAGACCTAATATTATAATTTATTTTTATTTTGTCTAATTCTTGTATTTATATACTCTTTGGGAATGGCAGAGTGTGCCTTATGTGTTAGTGAAAGCATCTCAAATATTTTTAGTTTGACTGCTATACAAGTATAACCAAATAGAAAACTAAGGTGAAATTTTAAAGACAGGTTCAAAAAGGAGAAATGAAATTTTTTTAGAAGATATAACTTACATGTCTGGTCCTTCAATATCATCCACAACCCAGATGATAATTTGTGAGATTTTGTCTTTCTGGAGATTAGGTATTTCGTAATCTGCAAAAAACCTGATTCAAGAAACAAATATTTAGAACTATAAAGAACAGGAAAATGAAATCATTTTTTCTCTTTGCAGTAATCAAAGCTCCAATCCTCCTGTAGGATATGGGCTTGCTTTACATTTATATCTTCTGATTACAATCAGACTCAAAACAGAGTAGAAAAAATCTGATTGACATTCTGAATGTCCTCCAAGGTCAAAGCCATTTAATCAGAAGTTTTGTTTTCATATTATTCATCTTAGAGGGGTCAGCTGAAAAAAAGTTACAACTTAGAGGTGAACCAGAATGAAGTGAACTTTAACAAATGCAAAAACAAAACAAAAAGCATTTGATACTTAGTAAAAAAAGGTTATTCTTGTAGTTACTGCTTTTAGTCACAACACAGTTTTGCTTTAAATAAAAAACCAACAGCCACAAGACAAATATATTTTCAGACACAAAATCACAGCAACAATAACATGAAGTATTTGTCTAGGATACCTAAGAGCATAAATGAGAAACTTCTAGATGTGTCCATCCCTGACCTAGGAAGAATATTCTACTTTATTGCCTTGTGCAACTTGACTTTGATAGGTATTTAAATGACAATTAAAACAAGACAGTAGAATGGTAATTAAATCTTCTTACACTAAATGGAAGATGCCAAATCAAAAGTTTTAATTTAAAGTACATAAATTGATTTTTTTGTGAGATGCAGGCATTTCAAAGCCACAGGTTTCTAACCTTTCCAGCAAGATGTATTATAATGATTTCCAGTATTTTAATTGCTCCTTTTTTAACTCAGAAAGCTTGTAAGGGCTGTCTCTGCATTGCATGTTTGGTCCAAGCCTGAGCCCAGGTGTGTACTCTGATTTGCCTATCATGGGTCTTCTTAAAAGCCCACATCTGGGCTGAAGTGTCTCTTAACCACTTTAAATGCCCTGAGATCCCCCAGACTAGAAGGGACTGTTAGAAGTTACCTCCCGGATGAGACCAGTGGTGGCAATGCAACCACTGCTCTGTCCTCCTGGTGCCTGCAGGCAAACTACTGGTGCCCTGGCAAGGAAGCACAAGACGTGTGGTGGTTGTCACGTCTGTGGCTGTCTCTTGACAGCCGGCCAAGATGTGTTCATGAAGTTAGCAAGTCAATGTAAACTTCTGGAGAAGTGGATGCATGAGGAGGTGGATACTAACAGTTGCCCTCCCTGGTCAAGTCTGGTATGGCAGTGGCTAACCAGAGACCAGTAGCAGCAACAGTAGGTTTGCTTGTCTAAGGTGTCCAAGCCTGTCTTGAACACACAGTGAAAATATAACCAAAAATAAAGATGCCAGTTATTTTTAACTCATTTACTTGTTCATGCATATGCTACTGCCAGCAAAAATGCAGCTTCCTCCAAAATATAAAGGAATCTTTAACTAGATGAGTTGGAAACCATGGAGGAACAATGTACAACTGACTTCAGAAAACCAATTCTTGAACCGACTAATATTATTAAAGAAGTCTGCCAACTACATTCAAACTGTGTGAATGAGCAAAGTTATTCTGCACTGATGTGATAAGTAAGTCTTAACTGAAATGATTATAGGTAACTTAAATCATCATTAAGTGTACAAACTGTAACGCAGGATAAACTTTAGAAGTGGCTTTGAAATGCCTGAAAACAGACCAGAGAGATGTTTAGGAAGACAGGCAGATCTTTCTGATTACCTTCTGCTATTAATTATTCAACTCTAAGCCTCTTTCAAACAAGATCTGAAATGAATTCAGTCATAAATGGGCCAGAAGATATACAGCAAAGAAAACAGATGGAGTAACTGGCTTAGTTTTTTTCATGGCAGGCTGTGTTCCGGTGGTGGAGATTTCACTGGTCATGATACCACCAGACAGGTGACCCAGGGAAGTGGTGGAAAGAACTAATTTATTTGTAAGAGTTTTCTGAAATAAGGAATCTGTTTCTGAAATAAGGACCCTATACAGGATTCTAGGCATTCACCTGCTGCCAGGTATTATCATCTGCAGAAGACTTGATCCCAGCTGACCACCTGACCAATCCAAGGAGACCATATAAGTCTTCTTGTTTAGCTGACAGCTGTGTATGGAGATGGACCTTTTGGGGGATGGAGGTAGGTAGTAGGTGTTTTGGAACAGATGGTTCTTGTCTCCTAACCAGAGATAAAATCAACTTTTCAATGGCTATTTTTAGTCCTCAGTGAGCATGCAGGAGCAGGATCTGTTCTATCTACGAGGGTTTTTTTTAAGATGTTTTTTTGATCTGCCTTGGACAGGACAGTTGCCGAGATAAGAAAAGATGTATTTTTCATCAAAGGCAGGCAATCACTACAGCCACATATTCAGTAAAAGTTCTTAAGGGTGTATTTTTACAATAAATCTTAAATACAAGCTTAGATGAGCTTCTGCATAGTGGTACACTTGTAAATCAAGAAAAATACATCTGCGCTTAATATATGAGGGAATAAGGAGAAGAGGGAGCCAATCCTTGCTATTATCCTTCTCAATGAGCTTTTTTTGCTTTCTTAAACCATAATGGATCTCAAACTACCAAACAGCAGGACCAAGCACTTTTGCTCTAGAACTTACAAAGTTTCCTCCTACGCCTGACAAAGTCTACACTCCCTGTAACGATGTCCTTTCTTTGGAGATGTCCCTGAATAGAAATGTTGTAACACTCACCTTTTTGAAGACATACACATTTTGCCACAGTATGTTGCCTGACTTGAAAGTTGCTTTCAAAGAGCATTTATCCTGCTTGCCACAGCAGTTTGTAAAATGCGGGAGTCAAAAGAATTGTTTTCATCCATTTCATGTTAATTCCTACAGCTGAGGACAATTAACAGTTGTCCCCACAACTGATGATGATGCCACAGACTGATGCCACAGACTCTTTCAGCTACACTTCCCATGCTTTGTGCAACAGAAGACCCAAACAACTGGTTGACCTTTTTTTTTGCAGGCATCAGACCTTGTATACATAAATAAGTCAGTTTTCTTACCCTGGGTCTGGATAAGCTCCTCCAGCTGCAGAACCATTCAACAAGACTTGTATCACCCCAGAACTGTGCTGTGCATACTGAAATAAATAACAATTGTTTTTGAGCACTCATCTTACAGATTTGTCATATGACTTGGTATCGTATTGCAAGCAACAATGACCAAGGAAAGAATTTTACCAAGAAGAGTATCAGAACTGTGAAAATAATATCAAACTAGCACCCTAGCAGGTCACTGCAGTAGAGGGGACAAGAATTCAGTGCATCTTCTCAAACTATTTTCTCAAACCTATAGTTTCTTCAGCATAGGAAGAAACCATTTTGGTACTCTGTGTTGGGTTGGATCTGTGAATAAAGGCTGTCAAATGTCACTTAGGACCCGTATTCAGTAGACAACTAGTGTGCTTATTCTGCTTAGTATATGCTTAATATATATTAGCAAAGCTAACACAGAATTTTAAGGCATTATCTAGCTAAGGTGAAAGTTAGGGTCCCCTTGCTAAAACACTGTACCCAGTCTAAAAAAGTGTATTTGTATCATAGGAAATAATCTAGCACAGTTACAGACTTCAATCTGTTTTGATCTGGTGATGTTTTCCTGAACTACCCAGGACACACTCACTAATGTATGAAGTCAGCACTAATGCACTATTTACAGTGATTGAGGTCATCCTCCAGAACGATTCCACAGCGTTGTTCTCACACTCCTCTGTGGTAGGGCAGGATTCATAGTCGAGTTCTGTAGGAAGAGAAGTGACTTGTGTGATTAGAGAGATGATAACAACCGCAAAAAAGTTACTTTAGAAAGCAATTAAATATATTCCTGCCATTACTCACTAAACATACAAGACGATCTGACATAACACTGAAAGTTGACGGTTGTATTTTTTCTATCATTTTCGATCCTTTGCAGTTTACACAAACAGTGACATTCTGTGGACTCAACAATTTGGCTGAAATGGCTCTAGCTCTATAGCTGGGCTGCAGAAAGCTCCACATTCACAGGACTCAGAAGGAGACTTAGCTCCTGTGCAGCACTGTGTGGATTTCACTGTGCGCTTCCCTGACTGCAATGTTAAATATTCACACCAAACAGGAGAGAATGAGACCGTGAAGCTGTATCAGATTTTTCTTGGGGCAAAATTAGTTCCTCCAGAACGCAGCAGTCGGTCTCCATTATGGTTTTACAGACAGATGTTTAATATAGCACTCATCATCTTACCAGCACTGTTTGCCTGCCCACACCAGTTTAGAGAATCTCCAAAAAAGCCAAACAGAGTATCACCCAGAGACATGTAGCGACGGCCTCTGCCAGCAAAGCTATTGACTAGCAGCTGATTATTTTCCCAGAAGAGAGACTATATAAAAAAAAGGAAACAAAAAAAAGAGAAGAAATGAACCATTGCTTGGGTGTGTACGCAATGAGATTACGGGGCGTTAAGAACAGCTTAAAACATGTTTTGGTATTTCTTTCAAAATCAAGCTAATAACCAGAAATGTTAGCTCTATCTTTAGAGGAACAGTTTGTTCTTACAGTGGTGTAAATTACGATCACTAGAGGCTTGAGGGTCATTCATACCATGCTGGGAATGGATATAGACCTATATTAGATATAGTTAGGCCTAGCTTTGCCTTCCTCAGCAGACAGATTTAGGAAAAAGGAAAAACAAGGGAAGACAGTTATTTATAACTGAGATCTTACCAGAATTCTCTCATACTGCTATGTTGGCTTATAGTGTGAAAAAATCATACATCTAGCTGTTATTACTGTGTTTGCAAAACTCTTTCACAAATTGAACTATGTTGACAGGATTATTTGTTGATTAGCTTGTATCATTTAGAGATAAGGAATAATTGTGCTAGAAGAAAAACTGCTTTACAGCACAACCTTTTAGAGAAGTCAAAGCACGCATTCTGATGCGATATGGCATGAAGAGCCATGGTTTTTGCACTTTCACAGTTCTCTGCAATTGCCAGCACATCAAACACTTACTGTTTTCTAGCATCTAATGGCGCCCTATCTCACTTCTGCTTATGCTTGTTTAACATGTCAATGTTTAACATGTCATTGCCCTGAGACTTGTCTATGAGGAGTGGAAGGAAAAGATGATAGCAGGCACAATCTTTGCAGGCAGAGCACCTAACTTGAAGAAAAGAAATGCAAGTTCAGGGACTACAACAGAGCTCCCAGCACAGCAGGAAAAATGGGCGATTTTTGTAGGATGAAAATAAGAGAAACTGCTGAGAAGTTACCACATAAAATAAATGCAGCCAAACACACTGAAAAATGCCATCAAGCTTGAGCCTAGTTTGTAAACTACAGACAGGCCAAAAACAGTGATTCATGAGTCAGCCACAGAAGGACTCTTGGTCAATTCTGAACTGTATCATGGAGAATCTACTGGATGTCACAGTACTGTTACCATAACATTAATAATCATTACCTTGTTAGGTGGAATTGTGTGTAATGACAGGTTGATAAATAATTCATAGTCCTTGGGTAGAATGCTGCAAGGATCCTTGTTAATAAATGCATTTTTAAATGCTTCCCATATCTCTGAACAATTCTTCTCACTGTAATCATTGAAACAAACAAATAGTGGAATTGTTTTTTCAAAGCAGAGCAAAAAAGTAATTTGTTCCCAACTTCTTCAAATTCCCAAATTAAAAACCCCACAAGGTTAAGATAGAAGACTGAAGTCATAATTTGCAATCCAGGAGGAACATTTAGGTCTTGTCTTTTCCTGACCCCTAACAGCAGCAGATTAGGAAGAAGTAGCAATTAAAATACTAGGATATACAGTGCGGAATTAGAAATACATAGTAATTCAACAAAAATCTTAGAAGGTACAGTATACACAGTGAGCTTGCTATCCAGCATTGTAGAAATACTAAAGAAAACAGCTTACTTCGAAATCTTCCAGATTCAAAAAGCCATTTCAGTTAAAGCGTAGCTAAATGTGCAAAGCTACTGGCATGTAAAATTACTCTTAAAATGTCAGATTCAAGTGCAGAAGGAGTTACTAAAAAGTTTTGATTGTAGAATAATGGTTTTGACAAAGAGATGCCTTCTGTGTATATAGGCCCTAGGATTATGCAGCTTTACCTTGCTGGAATGGGTACACTGACCGTGTGGGACATGTATAGTCACTGTGCAGTAGCTGCAAGAATACTGTTAGGATTCAATATTTAAACTGCTCGTGTAGGGGGGCCTGAAATAAGATGATAGGCTGAGCACTTTGACAGTTCCCTTCTGCCAGCTCTGCGCTGGGGACAATAATCTCCCGTGGAAGGACAGGCCAGGCCAGCTAGGGATGGAAGTGTCTTATCGCTCTGGATTTGCAGGATATCATCTGCCCCAGCTTTGAGCCTGCCTGGAGTAACTGAAAAGGGAATTTCTACTTTCACCACTTTCCCACAGTACCTTCCCTACATACGCTGTGACAATGTCTATGCTGGGAAGACTCTGCAGAACAGAATAATGTGTTTTCTGTGCACACAGCATTCCTAAGGCGAACAGCTGTAATTGCAAAGCTGTAGCTTGAACAACAGTAGCCCTGGAAAGTAAATGAAACTTTGCCATTAGAGTGTTTTGCTCATTTAATGTCATCCATAGACAGCGGGGTTTCTGCTGGCGCGTCTCCTCCTGAGATTCTTTAAGGAGCTGCTTTATGATGCTGAGTGTCGCAGAAGCTTTAAAGGACCCCTTGTGAGGAGCTATGCAGCTCCATACAGGAAACAGACCACAGATTCTCTTACAGTAATCTCTGGTCATGCTTCCAACAACTGTATAAGAAACCCTGATATATTGTCAGCAAATATGGGATGTTGATCTGAAAATCTTCAGTGATGCAATATGACCCTTGATCAGTAGTTCCAATGTTTACCTTACTTGATAAAAGGATTTGCACCCTCATTTCTCGTTTCAAGCTGTTAAACTTTAGCTTCTTACAACTGTATATACTTATGCCTCATTCTGCTAAAGAGCTGTCTACTGTAAGCACTCACTGTTCATGCTAGTACTTGTAAATTATGATCAACTGAACTCAGCGTCTTTCTTGACAGTTGAATTCAGCAGTAATTTTCTGGTTAATTAACTTACTGCATTTTTTTCTTCATGTCTTCTCATCCAGGTTTGAAAGCTTGTAAATCAAAAGGATTATTCTGCTCTGTTACTCAAAATTTCTTAGTTGGCAAAAATACTTTTTGAAACTACAGGGTGGGGAAGGATTGTAGTTCAGGACAATTCCTTCCAATCTTAGTAGACACTAATAAGTCATATTAGATTTATTTCATAGTAGTCAGTTAAAAAAATGTTTTCAAAACTTCCATTATATACTACCATGCCAGTTTCAGCTGGAATAGAGTTCATTTTCTTCACAGTAGTGAGTATGGGGCTATGTTTTGGATTTGTGCTGGAAACAGTGTCAATAACACAGGGGTGTTTTACTTTCTGCTGAGCAGTGCTTACACACAGCCAAGGCCTTTTCTGCTCCTCACCCCACCCCGCCAGCGAGCAGGCTGGGGGTGCACAAGGAGTTGGGAGGGGACACAGCCAGGACAGCTGACCCCAACTGACCCAAGGGACATTCCACCCCGTGTGACATCATGCTTAGCATATAAAGCTGGGGGAAGAAGAAGGAAGGGAGGGACGCTTGGAGTGATGGTGTTTATCTTCCCAAGTGACCATTAGACATGATGGAGCGCTGCTTCCCTGGAGATGGCTGAACACCCGCCTGCCGATGGCAAGCAGTGAATACATTCCTGGTTTTGCTTTGCTTG